>DWNE01000704.1:0-26363 GCA_018249875.1 Cecropterus toxeus | reverse complement strand
AAGAGGTCCAAATTAACCAAATCTAAAGTACTTTGACGTTTATAACATTAAGAACATCATCACAAAACTTTATTTTATCGAAAAATCGATAGCAAGCACGCGTAGGCCTGCAACCTATGTCAAATGCACGTGAAGCGCGTTCTGTAATTGGATGGGTAACCAACCGTATTTGGCTAGATTTTATGCTAGCTCCGAGAGTTAACGTAAAGCCTTCGAGCCCGATTATTATCTTTAGATAATAGTCGTTATCTTATAAAAGGCTCTAAGTATTGCATGAAAACATCCAGTATAGATTTGACATTATGGGGAGTCCTTTAATAAGGTTAGGTAATTTTGAAATTCCCTGTAATACCGGGACCAGAATAAGGCTACGTCCCCCTTGCGTAAGAGGCGACTAAAAAGGTGCTTCCGGGGTTGCCAGCGGCAGCAGTGGGAGCTCGAACCGTCCAGTTAAGTGACCTCGGGAAGGACGGCGGCATGTGTGGTCGCATGCTGTCGTAATTACCTGAAAGACTCTAATGTTCACTGGGGGGGATATGGCGCTGTGAAAATCAAACATAACCGGCGTCGCTCCCAAGGCGTCGGGTACCTTTGGAAGGTTTCCCCCTCGAAAACAAAAAAAGGTAATTATGGAAATATTTCAACCTTATCTTTGTGACTTTTCATTAAAACTGTCTTGTACCTTATCTTACCCCCTAATCTCACGTGAGATTGTTAAAAATCCTTGTGCAGTGAGATTTCTTATGTAGCGGGATATTACCATAGAGTGAGATCCTCTTCTCCACATAGGATTTGGCATGACCATTGCTACTACTATATGATAATATTAAAGCCCTCATGTTCTGTAAATTTTCCCACAAATGTACATCCATCCGGTATTATACAATATACTCCAAAGTAGCTGCCCCACCATGAGGAGACACCCAATAAGTATAATATATAGTAAGCTCCAGTTACATCATAAAATTACATGACTGAGAAATTATTACATTATCATCTATGATTTTCAACTTAAATTTCAAAGATGTTTTAAATATAAGATCAGCAGTACAGATATAATTTGAAAAAATCACCTCGAGCAGGGATTCATGACACTTTCATCGTAATTTCATGTTCAATAGATCATTCAATTTTGGCTTATCATGCACCAACACTTATTTAGTGTTACGTGTTGTATCAAATTATAAAGACAAAAAAGGTTAAAATTGTTCAGAAGTATGTTCATTGTTTCATTCAACATTTGCATTTATTATTTTAATTTAAAAAGTTAATTTCACAACTGACCATGAAAGAGCACTGAGAAAGTAATAAAACTTTTACCCTTTTACCCTATGAAAGTGTTATTAAACAATGTACCAAAAGAGTAATTTTGGTGAAAGTTATAAATATTATATTTCTTTATCATATTTTACACACCTTTAGAGTGATATAGGTTGAGTGTGCACATGCAGAACCAATAAATCGAGAAAGAATAAAAAGAACCAGCAGTTTAATAAAAAAGACTTAAGCAATCACTATTTCTGGTTCCTATTTGAAATAAAGCCTTTAGCTAACTAATACCAAAAACTGTATTAGTTATTTAAAAAAAAAAAGAAATCGTAAAGCTCTTCATTTTTGACACATTTTTAGTATAATGTATATTGTTATTGTTGAAAAAAAATCAAATCAATCTTGATAATCATTACAGATTACACAATTTATTTTAACTCTGTTAGCCCATATCTTAGTGTTCAAATTATAAAGTAATTTAAATCCATTTCAGCAAGAATCTATGAATAAATGTAAAAGTTTTTTTTTAACATTGCTCTAGACAATAATGAGGTCATTAGGTAGTACATAATGTACATATGTATCTTTGCTAGTTATATTGTTCTAACTGG
Organism: Cecropterus toxeus; assembly: GCA_018249875.1. Taxonomy (NCBI): domain Eukaryota; kingdom Metazoa; phylum Arthropoda; class Insecta; order Lepidoptera; family Hesperiidae; genus Cecropterus; species Cecropterus toxeus. The sequence goes on along the minus strand of DWNE01000704.1, from coordinate 24,483 downwards.
AACAAATACCAATTTTCCTTCAACATTAAACCTAAATCTATTTATTCTATAAATAATTACTGGAGTAGTAACACAATGCTCTAAACATATTCATCACTGTTAGAACTATTCAGCCTATGTACATATATATGGAAACATTGTTTCTTTTAAGACTCACCCAATACAATTATATTCTTGGGTGATGGTTTAAAAAAATACTATTTAATTAAATTACAAATAATTTGAATATTATGTAAGAGTGAGGCCTGGATCATATTATATTATGATTCAGTCTGTAGCTATATTACTCGACTTTATTGTAAAGGAAGCAACGAACCGCAGAACTAAAGAAATGCAGACTCTTAGCACATTATGTTTAATTTAAGGCCTGTCGGTTTTAATTTATTTCTAATCATAATAATTACATTATGAATTTATCATTAAATAATTTATTTTCGCATTTCGATATTAATTGAAAATATTATCTTTTAAAAATGTAAACAAATTCGTACTACATCGATTTACTACGCATATCTACAATGCCTTTTATATATTAAAAATTTACGGTAGATGTCATACTAATACATACTCGAACTAGTTAAAGCAGCTAATTAGATATCATCAGATATCTCAAAATGACGAAATACATAACGTTTATTGAAACTTTAGGATTTTAAATACACATTCAACGAAAAAATCTAATTTGAAATTAGCATGTAAAAAGAATTATTGGCGCGAAGCACGATCCAGAGCGAATTACAAATAAAAAAAACAATCAAGTATTATAAAATGCGTTACCTGATCTTTGCATATTGGAATAGTTAATAAACATAGATTTAAAGCAAAAACATGTCGTTATCACCAGTTTTCATAGCACTTCACTCACTACACCAAACTGTCAACAGCGACACCCGCCCTTTGACCGGGTAGAAATTGATTTTTGGACATTGTTGCCAGTCTTCACAAATAATTTTACATCTGGCAATGCTACAAGCTTTAATAAAATATAAAAAAATAAGAAAATATTGCAGTGACACGATAAAAGAAAAAAAACTCTACTTCATTAAACTAATAGTTATATTGAACATTAGTATGATTATGAAATAATTATCACATTTCCCATTCACGCAGATACATATCGAACAGGCTTAAAATTGAATATGCAGATACCCAATATTAAAATATTTTTCTAGTATTTGGACCGAAAAATAGCTTTAATTAAATAAATGCACACGTTCATCGTTAAAAAGGATTAAACATTAAAGTTTAGACATTTGCACCAAAGAATTTGAACGCAACCTAGACACAGTTAAGACTTGCGTGCAATCTTGATTGACAAATGAAACAAAGATAAACAGTGTGTGTGTCAATTATTTGCATACGTATTTAAGAACTAATATGTTTGTGCATTTATGGAAACTACCGAATCGTTGGAAAAATTATTAACAAAAGTCAATTAAAAGCAGTTGCAATGTTACTTTCTACATATAGAATATTATTTATTCTGTTGACAAAGAGGTTAAGGTTGAGTTATATCCAAGCTAATCAACGACAGGCAAGTAATGCCTTCTCTTTTTTATAAGTCGTTTTAATTCCTATAACATACGGCATTTTCCGCATTATGTTGTTTAATATAAATATTTAACAAAACATCAACAAAAAATCATAGTGTTTTTTTGTATTAAAACATTTTGTAAAAAAACATTAGTCTATAATTTCTAGTCTGTGTAATGTTGTTTAAGAGTTCGAGTTTCCTCGATAGCGGATAGTTTGAATTCCCTAGTCTAGTCTAGTCAATAGTTTGAAGTCTAACTTGACGTCGCTTTGACATTGATTTGACATGTTTGGTGTTTTCAAATATTGCGACATATTTAAAACAGACTCATCGATTTAAATTGTTATTACAGATGGCTGTACATAGACCTAAATATATACTATGTAAAATACATGCGGGAATCGCGTTTATATGGCCCTCTAAAATTAGCACTGAAAATAAAATCACACTCAAAACAACGGTTCTCGATCATGCCGATAAAATATTTGAAAATGGCCGTTATGAAGAGTGTTATAATCTTCTCGCGACCTATAAGGAAAGTATTAGTTGCATGTTAATTACTACTTTTGATAATCAGGAGACCCTTTTGTACCATGGACTCTTGTTGTATTCGTCCTCAACCTATCATCTTGCTGCTGGGCAGGAGTCTTATTAGATTGAAAGAGTTTTGGGCCATAGACAATCACGCTGGTCCCGGGCAAATTAGTAGATTTCACACATCTCTGATTTTTTTTATGAAAGCTCTGGCCTGTAGGTTTCCTTATGACGTTTCTCTTGCCGTAAAGCAGTTATCGTTAAATTAGAATACGTACGCATTTTAGTAATACGCCATAGTACATGCGTCGACTATGAGCATGCTATTTTATAACAGAGAGATGAAGATAGATAGACAGATCGAGATATATAGACAGATATCACCGCGATCGCTACAATCGGGATTAAAATTCATAACACAAAAATATATTTCCGCTCCCGAAAATAGCTCAATAGACTCAAAAACATTTTCACTGCAATAAGAATTAAAAATGTACAATCCAAGGAACTCCAAGGTACAAAATGTTTTCTACTAGTTATATTTGCTTGTCTGCTATATCTTTTCTTCCTCGCTTAGCTTGCTGCATGTGGTTGCATCTAACCCACGCATAGTTTTCACTATTTAAATTAAACTATTATTAAAATACTTTATCTAAGAAAGAATCACGAAAATGTCACTTGGCTTGTATACCGCAACATGATTAATGTTCCTATGCCCTTATTATGTTCTTATTGCTTTATTTATTATATTTACTTAAGGGTTGTTAGGATTAATAATATAATGTTTACCAACAGGAAGAGCATGATGTAGAAATAAAATGGCGTATTTGTCGTGTATTATATAACATGTCGAAAGATCAAAAGTATGAAGCTAGCTATAAAAAACAACTTATTTCAAGAGCTTATCAAATAATAGCTAGCGAATTAGACGCTAATTGGAACAATCACGCTGTACAGAAATGGTTTGCCTTAATATTAGACGCCAAAAGCACTAATGCTGGTATAACAGAAAAAATTGAACAACTAGAAAATGTCAGAAAGCATATGGATGTAAGTTTGATTTTTTTATACTTAGTATATAAGCTGTAGTCAACTGGTGTATTTAGGCATGTGTATCTATTATCATCCTCTGTACGTTACTAAACGGTGCTGTTCAACTAACTGTGTGAATGACATTCAGGCGTAGGGTTTATCGTTTATGTAAATCGGGTAATAATGTGTTGAAAAACGGTTTTCGTAGTAGTGCTATAGTTTCATATATGGATATTTTATCATATTATCAAAGGACGTTTTACATAATATAGCGTATTATTTTGCAGCTCGCAGTAACTCTGAATCCAAATGATGCTACCACTTTACATATGCTAGGTGAATGGTGTTACCAAGTCGCAGAAATTTCATGGCTGCAGAGGAAAACAGCTGAAGCCCTATTTACGTCTCTTCCACATTCAACATATGAAGATGCTCTTGAATACTTTTTAAGAGCCGAAACTGCGCAACCACGATTTTACAGCATTAATTTGCTACGAATTGGTATTTGTTACTTGAAGTTGAAAAAAGAAGACCAAGCCAAGTATTACCTGAAACTTGCTGCAAGCTATCCAGCTAAATCAAATAATGATCATCGAGCTAATAAAGAGGCAATGGAATTATTAAAAAAACTTAAATAGACGAGAAAAATAATATGGAATCTTCTGATCTCAATTTTTTATTATATGTCTAAATAAAGTGAGTTTAGTTTAAAAACAATATGTACTTTTCCTTATTATTTGTGTATTTTGATAGAAGAAGAAATATATAAGATGGACAATAGACGACCGGTAAAAGTGTAAGCACATCGGTTTCTAATCATAAAATGAAATGCGCTTAAGATATTTGTAAATTCGCTTAGATAATGTATTAGCTACTACACCCACGTGTACATATAAATCTGACCAATTGACGAAATGCATCGCTGAATGATGCTCATAAAGTGAGACGTCATATATATCTTCGGTAACGACTCAATGTTCTGATTTCCTCTGATGGTAGAGCTCCCATACGATCTGACCCCTGAGAGCAGACTGCTGTCACAAGAATTCGTCCTCTTTTAAAAAAGAATGATAAAGGCTGAGTAAATTAACGGTAAACTGTAAGAATGGAAGAAACAGATGTATTGTAAAATTAATTTAGATTAACGGCATTTACGCGGGATAATTTTTATCCGACTTCAAAAAGAAAAGAGGTTATGGAAATATATATTTAATAAGGTATACTTAAGGCAAATATTCTCAACAAATTTAAACGAAGATAACGTATGCTCGTATAACTCTTATGTGGATTCATGAAACATTCGCTTCAAGCGTTATTTTATTGGTGCAAGCGGCGGTTTTAAGCTTTAAAAAAAAAGTACCTATGTCTACGATCTATTAAGGATAACCGACAGCAGTTTAGACAGTGAACGTCTAGTAAATTCTCAGATGGCAAAAAAATGTTGCGACGTAGTTACTCACGTTTACTCAATACTTAACCTTATATGTATATTATTTATGGCCAAATGGCAAGTCACAAATATGACTTAGTCCGAATCCGTAACATATAATTAAAAACACATTAGCTGTCAATGTCGTGTACTGTCAAATGAATTTGAATTCATAAAAGAAGTCAAGAAATTACGAAATTGATAACCGTTGAACTTCTGTTTAGTTTGTTTTGTATCGATAATTTATTATAAACCGTAATGGACCTAAACGAAAATGCAGATTTTAGTGATGATGAAGTTTTTTTTGGCAGGTTATCTCTAAAAGAGGTTCGGAAACACATTTTAATGGATAATTATCAAAATAACTTCACGTGAGTATGACATGTATTTTTCTTTTAGCATGTGTATGGAAGGTTTTATTAAACGTACACTGGAAATTCTTCTAGCTGTTCCGCCGTTAAGCACATGAAATAATAATAAGTCTGATGATACCTAATAAATGTCGTTAGTAGTCATGGAACAAAAGAAAGTAAAATTATTAATATATATTTCACAGTACAGAACTCTATTTTCTGTTATAACTAACCCATAATGTTATGTTGTTATTTATTATCATAGATAAATTTAAAAAATTGTATTTGTTTTTTTTTATCTTTAATAATAGACCTTAGCTTAATTGGGTAACCATTCCTGAAAGGTGTTACTCTACTGGCTCTATATTTTTTTCTTTATACAGATTGTTGGGTTCTTCTGTACATAAGCAAGGAAATTTGAATACTATTGCTTTTGCAACAGCCTGTCTTATATTCTGAATCTCATTATTCAAATTCATAAAAGCTTTTTTTCTAATATTCCTTCTCTATAAATATTGTGTAGGACTCTCATCTAACATATGACTTCTTGATGTATTTTTTACTTAAGTATATTATCTATTTTGTACATAGAAAGAATACAAATATTACCATGTGTTATAGCACCGTAACAGTTTACTATTTCATGTATTTGCCTTATCATAAATCAACACTGCCTGAGGTTGTTTGGCAAAGAAAACCAGTAGGCAATAATTAAATCTTTGTAACCTAATGAGATTCAAAAAGAATTAATAATAACGAGAGCTTACTTTCAGATTTGGCAATGATTTTAAAATAATAGAAACTCATTCTGAACCAGACATGCATTTTAAAAGAGATACAGAGGAACCTGGTGACCAGTTGAAATCGACATCAGATCCAGTTTTTAATAGAGCAATAGTGAAACCACAAGTAGCTTGTAATAGTCCAGAATGTAAAAGTGAAGATAGCTTCCTTGAAATAGAAAAAGCTGTGACTGAATGCATGTCTCCTCATAAGAGTAAAATTAATTTGGATAACACTTTAGATGTTGTAGACTTTATATTTAACCATGGTCCATCCCATGTTAAGGACAAAGATCCTGATCTTACAAATGAAATTAAGCAATGTGTTGATGATATCAAATATTCTCCTGATACCAAATTCCCTGGAGATGAAATTTTATCTCAAAGTGCTACTTGTGAAGATAGATATGAAAAATTACAAAAAAAGGAAGTGAAACCATCAATTTCTATCTCACACGCTAGAACACCTATTAAGGGTGAATCAGGAATATTACAAGGCCCTAATAAGATTAGAAATATTAAGCTTGAATCAGGTAGTTTCATAAATACACCACTATCAAATAAAAAAGTGCCAACAAATGTATTTAAGACACCAAAACTACCTTTATCAACAAGAAAAGAAACTCCTTTGAAGAAGACGCCGAGTAGATCAAAAGCATATGAACACATTGCTAGTCCTATCGCCACCTACATAAGAAATAGTCCACAAATTCCATTGGTAAAAGATGTCCATCCTAAGAAGCCTTTACCTAACACATCAATTCCAAAACTGATGAAACATGCACCAGATAGTAAACAGAGTAACAAAGAAAATGTAGTGTTACCCTCACTTGCATATAAAAGTGCAAAGAAAACAACTGTGATAAATGTAAATAAGGAAAAATTACCTCAAAGTCAATGGGTGCAGAAATTTACATCTTCATTGCGGAAACCAGTTGTATTAAAACACAGTCACAGAGAGATCGCCAGAAAACCTTTAGTCTCACAACAGGAAGACAGTTTTGCTGATCTTACATTACATCAGGCAGAGATCTCTGTATGCACCCAGAAACCAGCATTTCAAAAACCATCATAATTATTTTATTGTATCCAACATACTTAATTGATTATTGACTGTCTAGGTCTAGACTACAAGTGATTATGTCTTATTTGTTGCATTGGTAATAAAAAAAAGCTTAAAATATTATTATTAAATCCATTTTATTTATAAGCCAATATAACATGTCACACAGGAACAATTCTTAAGCATAGTTTTAAAAAAATACTTAAAATCACACAAAGTTTATTCATAATTACTATTGAGTACAAAATAAATTCATTAAACAAATCATAATAATCTTCAATTTTCTATTTAGTGTAAATTACGAAAATAGAATCAAAAACTATGTTATGCAAATGCAGTGAGCATTAGCTACACTCCTTATTGATATTTTATTTCTTACACATATTTGTCGTGAGGTGCTAGTGAATATTACGGTATAGTGACAGGCAGTAGAAATTATTTTTATAGGTACGAAAAATGGATACCAGTACAGATCTTATAATAGGAAAGTTATAAAAAAACTTTAGCTTAAATGAGATGTTTCAATCTTGGCTAGGTATTATACACCACCTCAAAAATTCGAAAGACTGAAGAATGAGAAAATATACTTAAAATTTATTAAAACATTTACTTTTTTGGTACAAAACCAATTTAAAATAGTTTCTTCATCTTCCAATATGGCGGAAAGATTGATTTAGACAGTCTGTGGATAAAGCGGCATATAGTTATGAGTTATGACACTTCAAGATCAGATGATCACTGATTGTCACCTTTTATTTATTTCGACTGTCAAAATGAGATTTTACCGCCGCCATTATGTTTTTTACGGTATTGTGTTGCAATTCTACCTTGTTTGGTACCAACAAACCCAGTAGATTATAGTAAAATGTCTTGTAAAAAAAAAGATCTATTAGACAGATCGAAATAGATTTCTTATATACGGTGTACAAATACCTAGCCAAAGATCCAAAAAACATATTCTTTTATTTATTTTCGAATAAAGGAAACAAATACCTGTAATGTAAAATACAATTTTACATGATTACAAGAATAAGAGCGAAATGATTTATTTCATACAAACAAAAGTTTTATGCTTTCTGTTACCCCGATAAAAGGGTATGCTGATGTTATTTTTTAGATTATAAAATATGCTTTATCAAAGACGAAGTTGTGCAACAGATTAAGAAAATAGCACCAGGGTAAACAACTCTTAGGTAATAAATCTTTACAAGAGCAAAATAACTGCTCTTTTCACTCTGAAGACCCTAAAATTGCAATTACTGTCATTAATAACAGGATGTGACTGTAGTCTTAGGAAACGTAACCAAAACACGCAATCTATTGTGGACTTGACCCCCCCCCCCGCTCCTCTAGGCAGCCACCCGTAGTATATGAGTATAGGAGGGGGCTCCCCCTGTAGGGGAACTACGTGATGAAAACCTTAAGCTCATTCCTCCTCCCTGAGACTTAGTATTTTGAATTTCCCCCCCACAAATGATCACGTGGTTTGGGTTAATTCCCTTACTTAATGGTACGGTAGGTACATTCCCAGAATACTCTTGCCTTCAAAGTTCTAGTAAGTTTAGACTCGGCAAAGTACAAATAATAAGGTCTTGAGTGAGCTCATAAAGGACATATGATAAATACTAAATAGGAAACTAGTACAACCACAATTGTGATAGAATCTTAGAACAACAAATTATTTATTTCAAAATCGCTAAAGTAACAACTCCAATTACAGTGGAGTTTTATTTGAATAATATCAATAGTTCACTACAAGACTAAGTATTATTAATAGTTTATTACAAAGTATATAAAGTCCAATATAGGTATAATATATATCTATTCTAGAAATATATTTGTAAACAATTGCAAAATAAAGGTATAATTTAAAGTGAATTCACGCCAAACAGTGACTAACTATAAGAATCACACAACACAAGAATGCACTTAATAAATGCAATATTTATTAGTACAAATAGGCAAATTAGGGCTTTGCACCAGTTTAAAATAACATGGCAAAACAGTGTAGAAGGTCAGAACTGAAATCACCAGTGTTTACTTTTATTTGGCACGTATATCAATGATTGTATAAGTAATAGGCATGTATATAAATTCCTTGTTTTTTCTTGAAACTTACTTCGATATTCGTTCATTCATCAAGAAATTAGCAGTGTCGTCAACGAATTTAGATGTTTCGTCTACCGCTTTGTTTGGCTCTTTACGATTTTTAGTTTTATGTACCTAAAAATATCTAAAAAATTTATCAGCAAAAACCGCCTTGGATTTTAAACGAAATACTTGTACATAAAAATTTCATTTAAGCTTTTATATCGTAGTATTATATTTTAGAAAAGTCGAATAAGAGAATTCTGCAGAATTACTGGTGATTCAAACATACTGGAGCTCCGGTAACTGCAGTGCAAAGCACTAATGCAAATAAAAAAGTAATGAATTAATCTGAAATAATAAAATGATATACGATATAAATTGCATACAGAGCGATTGAGTAACACTTCTTGTAAAAATAACAAACAAATATGTTTTTTTAAAGGAGAATAACTCAGTAGTCCTGTATTATACTAGTTGTTATGTTTTATATAGATATATCAATTTACTACAAGTAATACTTGTAATTCAAGAATATTTTATAAATAACATGATAACCATAAACTTATTACAAAAAAAATGGATGAACATTATAAAATAATTTGAATTTTGCCTTATAGTATAATTATTTACTCTGAAGATACTACCTGCTAAGATGTAAAATTAATGACATTCTGTTTCAATAGTAACATAAGAATTTTACTTAGCATTTTTCTGACTAGTTCTGAGATAGTATTTTGAAAACATTTTTTATTGGCAATCTTACCTAAGTTATGTAGATTTAATAACACATATTATACATCTGTATTTAGCTACAATATAGAAATAATATATAAATGAATATATATTTAAATGAAAAGAAAATAACCTCTGAAGTAAAGTTTAGGAAGGCAGCCCTTTTTCTAAAGACATGCTTTATGCTCGTGGCTACACACTGCATCCGATATAGTCTTTGTTGGTTGAACCCACTTTGATAGAATTCCGAGTAACATACATTTTTCTTACTATTTCTAGTGGCAGAGGGTTCGAGAGATCCAAAGTCGTAAGTATTTAGAAGATGTATACTTTCATTCGAATTTATCTATAACATTTTATAAATTCGACACCATAATAAACATAGAAGAGTTAGGCGACTGTTTAGTAAAATTGCTAAGTGATCAAATATTTATAAGATAATAAATGCTATGCCATAGCCTGCTTAGATTGCGAGTATTATAGTGACGTAAGAATATTGAATCTATGAGAATAATATTATGCCACAAATTGTTTTTTAAATATTATTATGTTTGTTGTGCTGATGTTTTTGTACTTGTATTTTATATAAAAATACAATATTTGGCAAACTGCCTAGCGTTACATTAAGCTATTAATTAAGCTATGAAGAATATGTCCAATTGAAAAGTTTAAGAAAGAATTGGATTATATAATTATGTAGTTGCGAAAGATTTTTTGCAAGTCGATTAAACAATTTTATTTCTGGAGGGAATAAAGAAATTGTCAGAAAGGCCTTTATAAACGTGTTATTTATGTAATGAAATGATTGAATTATGATAATATGATTCTAACTGTTTCATTTCGTTAAAAGTATGTAAAAGAATATAGATGACGCCATTACAAAAATTGTGCCATAATAGAATAAACCTATTTCATAGGCCAATATACAAGTTTAGTAAGTTAACGACTAAATAATATATAATCATAAGTAAGTTCATAAGAAAAATATGATTTTAAATAAGATACTTGTTACTTAAGAAATAAATACATATTTATGTAATCACTATATATTATAACAAACAGTGCGCTTATAAAACTGTGTTTTATATTAGGCGAAGTAACATTAATATACACATCAAAGTAAATAAAGCAAAAAATTCTCCAAAATAAAAACAATATCGAGATTCTTAATATTACGTTACAAAGGGGGTTACATTCAATAGACCTTCATAAGACCGATTACATCATAGTCAAGAGTGACTTACAGAACAGCAGATGTAGCTTCGTTTCTATCGCCCTTTTCAAAGAACATGAAATCCTGAAATTAAAAAAAATATATTTAAATAATGCGTCCAAGTGGCTGTGATGTACGGACAGACAGGATGACTTAAGGATTCGTTTTTAGAGTTCCGTACCCAAAGGGTAAAAACGGAACTCTATTACTAAGAATCAGCTGTCTATCTATCCGTCTGTCTGTCACCAGGCCGTTTCTCATGAACCGTGCTAGTCAGACAGTTAAAATTTTCATAGACATATTTATTACTGTTGCCGCTACAACAAAAAAATATTAAATTTATTTCCGACGATATTATGATCCGACTCGCACTTGGCTTTTCTATAAATATGAAGTAGCAAACTAGCAAGCAGCCCACCTGATGTTAAGTGGTTACTGCCGCCCATAATCATATGTAAGCAACTTCATATAGAGCAAGGGTTCTATCTGAAGTCTATCACAGATGCGTCGCCACTCCCGAGGACTGAGATGGTCGCCTCATATAAAAATGAGCCGGCAAACACCACCCTTCCACTGAAACGCAAGAACTGCTTCACGCTAGAAATAGGTGTGGCGGTGGTCCTTCCCCGGTCGAACTACATTGGTTCTACCACTTGGCTCATATGAAGTGGTTCATACGAAGGGGACTTTTACGACTCATTTAATGTGTTCTTTTTTTTGTAAACTGTTATTTTTATTTTATTTCATTACCTTGAAAATCATACTCATCTATTTTCTGACAATCACCTAGTTGTTTGCTGAATCTCCTAAGAATGGTAGACAGAATGTTTTAAGCACTAAATCTGCCTTTTGTTTCAATGCATGTTCCTAACCGGATCGAATACAGATCATAAAGTTAGCATTTAAGTAGTAACTAGTAATTAGCGTTAAACAGACTTAACTCTTCAATACTAATGACTTAAAATACTATGTCATAATCATATAATAGGATAATGCTTTTAATAGGAAATAAAGGTTGTTTGGCCCCGTGGGAGGCTGTATTGAAACGGACTATCGACTGGACATCAAAGTCGGGTGAAGTACCTATTACTTGTATGCTTTCATGCGATCCAATCGCTGTTAATATAGAGCACCGGTCTCAAAAAATATATAAACAGTAGGATGACGTTGATCGACAACTAAGTCGATTTTTTGAACTAGAACATCGATTTGTTGAATGTAGTCAGTAAGCAATGTGAGAACACATCCGCACACGAACAATCCGTATGTAAAACGACTGTAGAAGTAATCGACTTAGTTATCGATTTTTTGAACGAAAACATCGATTAATTAAATGTAGCCAGCAAACAAAGTGAGAAAATTTATACAAGAGAAATCAGTACGTAAAATATCAAAGTATAAAATATTTTTATAGAATAATTTTAACTTAAAATTTGTTTAAACATACATTAAAAACACTATAATGGCAATTTGTAGCATTAATACAATACTCGTCTTTCGATAATACGTGGACTCACTAATTGATTGCCTTTGCTGAGTGATTCAATTTCAACGAAGTAAAGCTGTAGGTTTAATTTCGACGTATCTAGAGGAGAGACAGTTCTCTGGGCTTTAAAATTCAACGAATAGATAAAATAAAATGTATAGCAAAAACAAGCACATAATTCAGTAGAAACTAGTTCAACCGTAGTAGATATACATACATTTCAACTGCAAACGAACAATATCGATAGATACCTATACCAGGGTATTTTAAAACTGTGATATGTAAGTACAGAGCCAGTCGTACAAAGACAGATCCTCTTATAAGGGTTTCATTTTTTCGTTATAACCATTCATTCTGATATATATTTTTGATAGTCCTATATTTTAATTTATAAATATACATCATGTGTCTCAAATGAAAACGAAAGTGTGCAAAGTGATGCTTTTTTGTCGAACGAAATTCCACAGTAATAAGCAAAACAAATCAGAAAAGACAATCTTTAAGATATCAACTTTTCTATATATCAATATTATTGTCAATCGATATTTTTAAATTTTAATTTATATCGACGTGAAAATCGATGGTTTTTAATGAAATCGCCATCCCTAATACATACATGGATTATTTACCTGAACCGCTAAAAGCAATATTGCCTCTATTTGAGCGTACGTGAAATATTCACGTAAAAAACTAATATAGTGAGCGCCATACGGACAGTCAGTTCTTGTTAGCCACGTCTCTATGCAAAATCAAACGACTTTTTGTGACACATTTTTACTGCGATGCGCAATCTACACGATCAATAATCAATTTACATTTATATGAAATATACGCGACATATAAGAAAAGCATAAAATAAATTTGGAACGGCAAAATTGCTTAATACAGAACATACTAAAAATATATTAAAAACATTTTACTGATAAAAAAGGCAAGCAAAAATACTTAGAAAAATAAGCATGCATTTTATTACAAAATTGTTTTCATATATAAATCTATGAATTAAAAAAATGTATACAAGAAGAAAAACTTAAAGAGCATAAATGAGAAACATGTCACGTTCCTAATATTTGAACACATAGGGTAATGTGTGGCCACACTGACTTATTTCTTGGATACATACTGATTTATTTTTATCTGCGTCAGAAGGATGGTAATGTTTTTTGAGTGTATGTCTATGATCTATGTATGTATGACCATTTCTTTGGCATGCACTACAGCCCAAACGTCTTGACAGATTGTGATGTATGACACATCATTAGAATCGTCTCAGTTTGGAAAGTGACAAAGGCTTAAATGGCGCTTGCAAATTGGGAGAAATAAGGGGAGAAAAATGAGTTTTGTTATCATCAATAATATGGGTATTAAATGAAAGATAGTAAATAGATCATTCTGAATATATTTTTGACGAAAACTCATATAAATCGTCAATATAAAAATATACATATAATTATGAACAAAATAATCGTTTTAGGCATTCGGTTTTTTGTTTTACATAGGTACTAGTTAAACGTAAAATTCTTCATTCCACAAAAATATTACCGATAAATCACCAGATTGTTATACAACTGGGAACTGAGAACTGGGTAAAATTGAATATGCATTAAGGATGCATTACTGCCACTCAGGACTAAGTAAAAGCACCTTATATAATAAGCAAGACTGCCTTAGTTTACTCTGTAAACTACACTGAAGTAGTGCAAATATTCTTGGCAAATATGTAGTTAAATATATATGGAGATTGTGGTATAATTAAACCATCTTTCTACCATTACTGTCCCACTGCTGGGCACACTGAGTCTCCTTTGGGAAGCAAGAAGGGCTTAAACGACAGACGAAATTTATCTTTTAACGTTTTTGATAAGGTTTTTTGCTTTTTTTTCTAACTCAAGCGCGTAAGCCTTCACAGGCCGTTTTCGCTTAAACAAGTAAAAATAATGGCTAACACGTAGGCACATAGAACTATTAAAAACGTTTTCTTTAAAACGTACAATAAATGTTACTGTCGCGAGCAGTATATAATTTAGTAAATATGAACGTCTGTCATTTAATATTTACATCCTTAATTGAAACAGACATACGTTACCTTGTTAGGGCGTACTTAAAAACTAAGCCTTTTCATTTGCCGTATAAGTACCGGTCGTTGTTTTATTAACATTCATAAGATTCTTAATTCTTATTGAATGTTAATAACGTAAGGTAGTGAACATGTTCTTCATCCGCTGTCTTGCCTTATTCATCCTAAATACAAGATTGCAGTCATTCCTTATTAGTAAATTACCACATTTTAGCATTTTAAACGCTAAAGTATTAGCGTAAGTTCGTTTTGGCATTAGAGCTTGTTTACATTGAACACCCGGGAGCGGTGAACCGTATGTACTATCGTTGGACATTTACGCGGTGGCTAGTATAACCAGAACGAACACTTGCAACAATTGTATGGATTTCGTACGCAGGTACGAAATGTTAAATATGTTACATGTGCATGTTAAATAAACACATATATGGCTCATGTTATGTTTAATATTTCTTACCAAAGCGCGCCACCGCGCTCGCGACTATAATGTTAGCGCGGGGTAGCCTTTTGCATTTGCGTGATCGAATGGTCAAATTTAACACTCTCATATCACTTGTGTATTATACTTTAACACTTCCATACTTACTTCTTTACCATATTTGCCTAATATACTGGCCCGCGTCCGCCATCGCACTCGCAACTTCAAGGTGAGCGCGGAGAAATTCGCGATACGTTTTTAAATTGATTGCTAAGCCTTTGCATGGTCGCTTAATCAAAGTGAACACGCGCAACATACAACTTCATAAATTTGATAATTGCATGTGATCTGCGACGTACTCTCGTTTTATTGCAACACATCGTACAATGATACAAAATGACAGACATAATGTACAATACGTTTGATATTTAATACCCGCGTCCGCCTCTGCGTCCGTCTCCGCTTCCGCCTATAATATGAACAACCACTTAGTTGGAAAAGGGGCCGGAAGTCGCAACTTGATATGCTCCATACTTACTTACTATAACCTATTTTGACGACGTGATTCATCAACGTCTTCACCCAGTCAACGCCGAAAATGTAGCAAATTATAAAATTCTTTTAATATCAAGTGACTTCAGGGCGTCATTGAACTGTATAAAATATTACTCTTTTAATATTAAGTGACATTTATACTACATACATTGAAAATGTATTTGATTAAGGCTATTTCTGGATGTTATCATATTTTGACGATTTTAGAAGTTCATATCTCACTGATGTGTTATGAAATTGCTTCACTGAGCTGTCAAAATATGAGTTCTGTAAATATTAACTGTCTATTTATAATACTTTAACATGATGGCCTAATGTTCATGTAGGCAAGGAAACCAGCCCACCTGTATAAGATGCTTCAAAATTTCTACAAGGTATCCAATGAGGATTTTTGTCAATAGTCACGCCTGGCATGTGTGCTGGTTATCTCAGCGCTGTTGCCCATTTCCTAGATTTTGTCCCCGAGTCGCCTCTTACGACGTTAATATGAAGGGAGTGGTGGTCAAGATCACACGGAGAAGTTTAAATTACTTCTATCCAGAGAAAAAAGTTGCGACCGACATGTTAAAGTGCGATCCAAAATACGGAAGCCCCTTGTAGTCATCTATACAACTTCCATCCGCTTCGTCGTTGCCAACTTTGTAGATGAGTTACGATCTGGATGCCACGAGTCGGGTTAAGTTTCACTATTTTTTTAACTTTTATGTATTTTTAGACCTTGTCGACATACTTTAAATGTTATCTATTTATATCAAATTATTATTGTCTTCCTTTTAGTACAGCATTTCTTATCGTGTCCATTTGTTTTATAGTCTATTTTGTAACGAAAATATTGTTATGATTTTGTTTCGTATATACGAAACTATACGTTTCGTATAGTATAAATCATACATCACATAATATACAATCATACATAGATACCAACCTAATAAAAATCCGACAGTATATTATAAGTATGTTGATGCATACAAGTTTATCTCTCTATTGTATCTAAAATATTAGTCTGGACTTACACTTAGCGATATTTTTGCCCGTCATGCCGATAATTGAAAAGTTTGTGCGAATGAATGCGATAAGATAAATTATCCGTCACTTCATTGGATACCCTTTTAGGTCAAATATTTGCCAATTTATCCGCATATAAATACTACGTATCTAATAAATTATATATTTTTTAAATAAACATACGTATGTACTAACATCCACTTGTAAAAATATACTACAAAGTGTACTAATTCTTCCTTTTATTCATTAGTTTGATCTTACTATTTTAAAGTAACATTTTGCTAAATACTTTTGGCGAAAAATATTATTCATCGTTACCTCATTTCTTATTATTAATACTGTCGTCTATCAATATTTATGAAGTACGTGTTAATTAAAAAAAGAACGAGTCGAAAAAAAGATTAAGGACTTACCATATGTGTAAAGTGGTGGCACTCGATATTTAAGCGCCGCTGTGCAAGCAATAGCGCCGGTGCCGCCTCCTAGTTGCAGTCCGTGGGATAGCACTTGGACTATAGTGCCAACCACGGTGATCGTCCACCCCCATCCACCTTCAGGGTAGTAGCGTCGCGCCAGGGTCAGGGCGGCGCGAGCGCGCAGAGCCGCCGCCGTCTCCGCCCCGACTGTTGCGCCTGCGCTTGCGCACCTGGTACACCATACACTTCAGACAATACTCATATGACGGGAAGAATACTTAAAAAAATCCTCGCTTTAAATCTAATAACCTCAGTATAAACACATCACTAACCGGCGGAATTGAGTCACTTCACGCGCTGCTTCGTATCCCACACTCTTTGACCGCCCCCTCTCTGCATACTTGCTCTGTTTGTCCGCAAACATAGGGCGGGAAGCACCACACGTGCACAACAAATCTTCGATGCGCGGCTTCGAAGCTGACCGAGGTTTGAGGCTACACTGTCCCCGACATTCGCACTCAGGTGTCCTCCAGGAGAGAAGGCGTTCCAGTAGAGTCCGTCGACGGGCCGAACTCGCTCTTCGATCGGCCGGACACCGTTGGCCCACGTCCAGGGGGAATGACGAGCAGCGATCGACGTCCTGTTGTGTATTGAATGTGGTGTGCTTATTTGCATAAGTGATTTTTCTCTGCGGCATTCTATTGTTGCCTGCGAAAGTATGAGTGTAATTGTCCGTAATAGATTCCTTTCTGTCCAATCCATGATTTGGCAGGTCGTTTTTTGTGGGAAAGCCATTCTTTATTTTCTTGACGTCGGTGTGAAGAGATTTCCAAGTGGCTATAACTTCATCGCGGACAGGCGGGTCACTGAAATTAGGGTCGGTGCTGGAGTCGGGTATCTTTCCTGGGTATTGTTGGTTGGGTTCGGGGTTCACAGGCGGCTCCCTGAATTGCGTTGGCAGACTGTCACACCGACGGAGCGTCATTGTCATTTAGATTCGGCGGTCTCATTTTTAAGGTGACTGCTTTCAAGGTTTACTCACATTTCACACGATAATCTGAAACAATAATCACAATGAAGGGAATATTAATAAACACCTACTTATTATAAGCACGTGACGGTAATTAAAATGTAAAATAGTATGAGTTTTATCGTTAGAAAATGGAGAGAAAATTGATATCCATTAAATTGGTTCAAATCCTTTCGAACGGGATATTCGTGTATTAATTTGAAAGTGGAGTAAATTTCCATGAATAATTCATCAGTTGTAATGGTAATACTAAACGCTACTTATGTAAATTGAGATTCGGGAAATGTGTTGAGCCTAAACAATTGGTAAAATGTTTACTCAAATACACCGAGATAATACCGCGACCTTGAATTGATTTATGTATCCCATTTGCAGTTCGTAAGACAATAAAACCACATGGCTCGTAAATATTCCAAACTTTTCTAGAACAACGTTTAAGAAGGTATTTGAAACATTTTATGTAAAGTATCTGGGTATATAAATAACAAACTGTCTGTGTGTTTTGTATTCGTATTTCTATTACTCTTATGTGTCATAATCTATGTGAATTTCTTTGTCTTTTAAGACTGGTTTGACCGTGCAAGCATCATCGCAATAATTGAAGTGGTAAATCAGTAAGTTCGATTGAAGAGGTAGGTACTACCGCTACAAAAATTTCTAGCATGCTTCGATGAAAGAGAGCAAATGGCGGTCGACTGTTAATGCGACCATCGTAGTTATCAGGACTTCCAAAGCATTTGTTACAGGTCTTCCCTGTTTTACACAGAGTTGATTATAGATGTTCATTGGCTGCTACCAAGTACTGCAGGTTGATTGATTACTCGCTTTCAAACTTATAAAAGAAAATCTTTTTTATTATTAGATTTAAAATGTGCTTCAATAAAAGTTAATAAGTATCGAAATTCAAATAAACCGCAGAAGTGCTTTAAGTCGGAAATAGGTGTTGTGTTGTTTACCTCTTCATTCGTACCTTATTTGATTTACCACCCTCAAAAACCATCACTTAACTTTAGGTAAACATACTGTGTTTGTATACTTCGTAAATTTTCTTTTACATTTCATTAACAATTATCTAGATATTAAATATATATGCTTACAAATCAAAATATTTAGTAATATCCTCCTGCATTTCCAGATCTACATTAAAGACCGATACATTGCCAAAAACCAATAGATTAAAACTTACTAGACAAGCGAAAAAAATATAAGCTTTGAAGAACCACATCGTAAATCAGATATAAAGTGGAATAGACATCAAGTTTTGTACGATAGCGATCAAAGAAACATCCGCTGATTCGCAACCACAGGCTGTGTAAAACTTACTTAGAGCGTCTACAGATTATTTCAAAATTTATTGCTACGTTTACAAATCGTTTTAACTCGTAACATCGTTAAAAACATTAAAATAAAAACCCGACCACTTAAAACGAAATGTTTTTCATAATGGTATATATTTAATTTAACACTTATATGAGCTTTTTATCTGTATTTTTAGACTGTAAACCAGTCTTTTAGTCTTTTAGTCGTTTACTAGCTTTCATTTGATACCTATATTGCCGTTATAGTAAAAAAAATTGTCCCTCCTCTATTTCCAGGCGCCATTTTTAAAAATTATATAGCCTACGTCACTATGAAAACTGAGACAATTCTAATGATATGTCATATTTCACAACCCATCAAGCCGTTTCGGCTGTAGCGCGTGTCAAAGAAATGGACATACATACAAAAAACAAACATACATACATGTATGTATGTTTGTTTGTTTTTACGTTCGAAAAACAATACTCTCCTTCTGACGCAGTCGGATAATTAGATACTTTTCAAAAATGACTCTCAAAAATTCAATAAAAAAAACTGATTACTTTTTTTCCCTTGACGCCGGTGTGTCTCTATGTGCGTATCCTAGCTTTCCAATTAACAAAATATCAAAATATGAAAAAGCCCACTTTTAAAGAAAAATATAGGTAAAACCGTATCGACTTTGTACAGCCGTAGCTTTAGATACAATTAAATAGCCATTTTTAACATGTCTTTATGCACTTAGGGACCGTGAAGATCTTTTAGAGATAATCGCCTTAATTGCCTATCTAATACGGTTCAAGAAAATTACATTAAACTACGTAAAAGTTTGTTTACGTTTAAAATAAACAGAAAAGGAAACCTTATAATATGTAAATCGTATATCCGCTAACGAAACCGCGCGCGGTGCTTCGTTCATTACACCTTGCGCACTATTATTAACACATGTGCATTGTAATTACAAGTATTCATGTTGCAGTATAAGCGGCGATATATCACGTAACGTCTGTACTTGATTGTCTTATTGGATTATCTTGTCATTGCCGGGGCATGGTCGGCTTTAACTTTGGCATCGGCGGGGAATTTAGGGCTGGTATTAAACTGTATTCAACATCGGTTTTTGTGTACGTTCGTTCACTTTGTTCGATAAATTTCGAAGTTTCAAATGAGTTTCGCTTCGGAGTTTATATCGAATTCTTATAAAGTGTTAAGATAATTCATTATTCTGGATAGTATTGTCTGTTATTCATAATTAAGTTCAATATATTTCATGATCTATTTTATTATTAATTTTATATAAGTGTTGATTATATTTTATTAAAAAAAGGATCTTACATTCTTAAGAATACTATCTATATTGTCATTTCTTAAACTAAAAGTTTCAATAACTACATACTAAATATATTATGATTACCTAAACATTTAGAAATTTCTAATTCGGCTTAACGCGTAGACATATGCGGGCGATATGTTAATCTGTATCTCAATTGCGATCAGTGCTATATCAGGTAAATGTAACTTTAAGTATTAGTATCTTATCAAATGTGAGCATTAACTAAATCTTTAAATTTATTAAAATGAGATTTTTTATACCACTGTACTTACTAATTTTGCTTAGTTGTTTGTACCGAAGTTTTGCAAATTAAAGTTAAGCGTGATTGTATATTTAAAGCTAGAAAACTTGGCAATAAGAAATTGCTCCGTCTTAACTGAAATGTCCATCGCAAGATGGGAAGAAAGCTAAATGATCGTAACTACGATATTTACACTAAAGTAAGGGAGGATTGCCGAACTTTTCAGACATCATTTCATTCTGCTGGCCGTTCCTAGTCTGTAATTACATGCGCGAATTCTTTCGCCTCATTGCTTGCTAGAAAATTGAATTTCAAAACAATTCTTTCTCTTATCTCGAGATGATCCTCAGACTCTATCAGTCTGCTCTTAGTTGAAGCTCTCAACGATTATTGTTTAATGTTTATTAATATTATGTCTGGGCTATGTATCCCTGCAACATAATCCCACTAAATCTAGTCTGTATGAAAACAATCCGCATGCTTTTGTAGATAATAAGTTTTGCGAAAGATATATTTATTCTAATTACTGAGTGTAAGTCTAAGCACTATCTTGGATAATATATTCAGTCACTATCGCTCTTAAGTAAAAGTTAAATTTAACTTATAACTTAGGTACATTGTTATTAAAGAGAGGATGATAATATCATAGTTTCGTGTCTTAAATATGATTCGTATTATTCTTAATTTATTTACGACTTGCACCAACAAACTTAACACTAGAACAGTTTTTAGCAAATTATTGTCACGAGTGATACAAAATGCTTTATCGTATATTATTTGTTCCACCTAAGTTAATTTTAATGACGTCAATTCACTTAGTGTATTTTTTAGGAAAGGAACAAAACTTTTCAAGTGAACAGATACAACTTACATTAGTTGGAACTACACGCATAATTTATCATGAGCATTCAAACTACCTATATTAAAATACTAAGCCTAACCCATATTAAAATACTAAGCCACTTCACGATTTAAAAGCTTAATAAATTAACCGTCACTCTAAATGAAATCTGGTGCAGACTTCGCGCAAAATGCGTTACTTTAATTAGGAAGGCGGAAATGAAAAGTGACGTGCAATAAAAGTGAGCAGGTGGCATCCGAGTGATAAGTATTAGCTTTAATACACGTCAATCAATCACTACGTTTAGTAGGTAAAGCCTAATATTTCACAGAAAACGCTCCAAGGTTTTCCGTATAAATAAAATTATATCAAAAAAATATTATACCAAATAAATATTTTCCTCGTCTTTAAAAAAATTATTATTTATTATTTAGATATAATTTATTGAGTTGTCATTTTGTATTTCTTTAGGTGTAGGTATATACGAAATAAATTTGTTTCACACAATTCACATTTTAAAAAGTCATTTGTAATTTTACGTTATTCCGAATGACATATTTATTTAACTGTTCCAATTAAAAAATTTAACGTTTTGTTACAAATATCGAATGGCTACGATGGACAGTAATTACTGTCCATCGTTACACAGAATACGAATATGAAGCGCTGTTTCAAGAGAATACGAGTTAAAAAGTAAAAAGAGAATGGATTTACCATTTAATTACACCTTGTTTGGTGGCATCACAAAAGGGAAACTAAAAAAACAGGCAAGTACGAGTCGGGCTCCCACTCAAAGGGACGTACCACGTTTGACATTTGAATATTCGAGCATTAGTAACAGCGAGCAAAAAACCGAAAAACACGTTTTTCTTGCGTGGATATTTACTTTATATACCTTACATACATTTTTGCACTCTTCGCAAGGTAATTGAATTTTATACAAAGTTTGAACGCCTCACGAAGAAAATCTATAACAGGCTTAAGTGATACTACCGTGAGATAGATGGACGGAATACGGTTCCGTTGCCACCCGTTTGGGTACGGAACCCTAACATCGCGTAAATAAAGCCAAATTACTGTATGCCAAAACGTTCGTAAGGACGGCAATATTTTTTTATTTAATGTAAGCTCGCTCGAGGTTTCCCGATAACATTCAGACATCCGCTACGGATATTTATCGACACTTAATCGGCTTCTTCAAAGACCAGGATGAACTATATTGGAGCCATTTCTTTTTATAATCGTTGTCCGCCTGTCCCGTGTCAGTTTGCATGAATTTGCAATTTTTGAAATTAATTTGATAGTCACCACGCACTTTATTAATATTCATATGAATTTTATACATGAAGTGTCATCGCATTCGTCTTAATTATTGTAAAATACGACATAGGCTATACAATAAACAACACGAAAATGTATTTACACTATACTGCGTCTATCACCGCGTGCAGTGCTTAATATCATTGTGTTATTTATATATCAATTGAGGTTCCTTTGAATGGATTGATAACTCGTTGAAATATTATGAAATTAATTAAACTATCATTTCATTCATTTTGTTTGATTGCGTACCGGTGCAGTCACCGTGTCGATAAGCAGCAGGTTCCGACTTCGATCCCCGGCCAGATATCTGAATGGAAATTTAGATTTCTGTTTTAGGTCTGGGTATTTATGTATGCCTTTGTGTGTGTTCAGGGCACTCAGATAGAATAAAATCCTAGTGTGTTGTTATGAGTATAGAAAGAAGTAGTCATAATAATGTATTTCTCACTGATTTATTCATACATATTTCCGTTCATTGATTCTGTCGTTCATTTGTTCACTAATTCAATAATTTAACCATTCGTTAAATCATCTTATAATACTTGAATCTTTCAAGTCCTCATTAATACTCACTTCATTCATCCATCAAATCGGTAATGGATTATTTATTTATTCATTCGTTCATTTATGAATCGTTCATTCGTCCGACATTCATTAATTAGTAGGTATTTTAAAGAAGATGATTCTTACGATATTAGTATATTGCATGGTATAGATGGATGTATATGTAGTATTAATATACAATTAATGAAATACAAATATCTAAACGGCAGCCGGGAGTTGAACGAATGGTGGATAGCGTGGTTGGCTTGGACACCTGTAACAACTTCGTATAACAGAGGTTCTATCTGAACTCGATCACAGATGCGTTGCTACCCCCGAGGACTGAGATAGTCCCTCAAATATAAATGAGCCGGCAACCACACTCTACAACCGAAACGCAAGAACGGCTTCACGCTACAAATAGGTGTGGCGGTTATACCCCCCGGTCGAACTGATTCTACCTCCTGTTAAAGTGATGTCAATTTAATAAGGTGACTGCGTTATACAGGTCGGTAAACATTTTTGTTCGTAATATAGAAGTAGCAAAGGAGCATGCAGTCCTCCTGATGGTAGGTGGCCACTGCAGCTTATGAACATTTGTAATCTACCCCAAAGATTTTCAATACCCCAAAGAGTCTTATCTGGCGTTAGATGCTGTTGCTACCCTTAAGGACTAAGTTGGAACGCCTCGAATAAATGGATCTCCCGTATATACCCTTCAGACTAGAACACAGCAGCGTATAACGTTAGGCAGAAATAGGTGTGGCGGTGGTGCTGGTGGTGGTGCCGGTATCGAATCACAATATTTTCTTACCTTTAAAATACACACCATACAAGTTAACCTCATTACGTAACTTAAGGAAAATCGTCCCTTCCTCGATATTTAACTGATTTTATTATGCTTAGTTCCCCTCAACAACCCCATTTTATGGGGCACGACTTAAGAGCCCGTCTGCACCATATGTTTGATTTAAGGGATTTTATAGCTAATAGCTTTGACGGTGAGTTTATTCTGTTTATATGTGTGTATAAGTATATGTAAGTAAGGTAGTAAATTTAGAAATAAAAAATATACTAAAAGAAAGAAAGACGCTTTCTACACTCATAGCCCCACACTAGGATTTTCTCCTGTGTCGTGGGTACCATGGACACA
>DWNE01000703.1:0-26369 GCA_018249875.1 Cecropterus toxeus | reverse complement strand
TGTAGTCGTCGCTTTTAATTGTACTGGCGCTTAGTATGTGACTGTAAAATGAATAATTAAATTAATTTAAATGTAATAGTGTACAGTATGTAAGCGATCAATAAATAAATAAATAAATGACTATAGTGGTAATAATTAACTCTTTAAGATTTCTGTTCTGTTTAGCCACTTGGGTTTTTACAATATTACAATGCATCACTAAAATATGTTTATTCTCAAGTCAATTCATTGAAGAGTCAATGGAAATAAATAAAATAACCTATAAATAACGAGGTAGCCGACACAAAATAAAAGTACGAACCGTTTATCAAACATTCATTTGAGGGCTCTTTAATTGATTTACGGCTTGGGTTTAATACTTTAAATTTGGTATGTCAAATAAAATATGGCGGTGACAGCGCGCGCAATTTTAATGGCGGGTTTTTGTGTTGCCAGTTTAGCCGTTAGCGTTTGGTGATTGCGTCATATGTGTTATGCTTCGTTTAAGCTCAGTATTATTAAAAATACCTACTTCCCGAGGTGTGTTTAGATTAGTTGAGAGAATAATTCGGTAAACAATAAGATCACATGATTTTTATTATAGAATATATTTTTATAACAAAATCTTAATCAATATTTGTTCATAAAGGTTTTAATTTGTAGTGATAGTCTAATAGGTAAATCTCGGCATCTCAGCTCGGAAGTTCGTGGTTTGGACCTGTAATTTCTCAAACCTATTTGCTCATTGTTAAATTTATCATTACTTGCTGCGACAGTAAAAGAAAACATGGAGACGAAACACTTACTTTGAAGTTCTTTTTTTATAAGAATGAAGTAACAAACGAGCATGCAGCCCACATGATGGTAAGTGCTTACTGCCACCCATGGACACCCTTCCGCCGAAACGTACGAACTGCTTCACGCTAGAAATAGGTGTGGCGATGGTACTTCCCTGGTCGAACTACATTAAAAAACAATTAAAAGACAAAAAAATACATTTAGTCGATAAAAATTATAACTGTGGTATTTTCTAAAGTATCTTTCTAAGTAGGTACTATATTTTGGCAACGTTTTTGATAAAAATACTATTTTTCAACAATGGTATCCCTAACACCTACTTGATTATGCCATTTACGATGACATACTCGATTTATTTTATTACTACACTTAACGATAAAAAACGTATGTATGGAAATATATATTGATCAAATAAGTCAATTGAAATTATTGACATAGCATATTATCGTCACAGCACTTCGCAGCTGTCCGAGCAATTGTTTAAGTTATATATTATTCGAGTTTGATATAATCAATAAAATTTATTGATTGACTAATCGTACCTATCGATTCGACGTACAAACAATAATAAATCAATACATATAATAAAACTAGAATAGTTCCATTATGTATATTGAATGAAAACTAAAAAAATCCCACTAGGGGTCTTCATACAAGTAACAGAAGCCAAAAAACATTTTGAAACTTTTGTCGAAAATATTTTTAAAGGGAAACTTCTTTAGAGTCTTTGTGATTCGGAAATTGATGAAACGAAAATCCGTTACGAAAACAGTTAACGGCGCTACAACTAGAAGTTTTCTGAATCACGCTATAGATTTTACTTCGTAGGTTGTATAAGAGCACAAGTTTACTTGCACAACACACTTTTTGCAAAATAAAAAGTATTGAATCCTTATCATATCTAATCGTAGATTAACCGATTAATTATCCGTTAATTTATGACAATTGAAATTGTGAGGAAAGATGCACAGATTGCACAATAAACTGAAAAAACACGGAACACCAGAACCTGAAAACACGTTCTTCAATTGCTTTAAAAAAATAAATCACATCGTTATTTCTTATCTGTCAATCCTTGACAGTTGAATTGGTGGGAAATCACGTTACATCCACAGATTGTATAGAAACCGACAGCCGACGCTCTAGCAATAAACAAGCGGACGTCAAAAGAAGTAGCCCAACAATTCATCACACTCGAAATAGTTGAAATTCTGAAATATGATGCGGCCTCCGACGTAGGCTCTAAAAATACACCATTGATACACTATTCGAGTTGAGTAGAATTGCAGATGAGATATTGCAATGAATCGTGATCGAGGGTTTTGGAGATGGTCGGTACAAACGGATATAAAATAAACTTGTTTTAATACATCAAATGCAACCACTCACGCCATCTACTGTGCATAAGAAATATCTTTGGATTAATTACCTATTATCCAGAACAGATCAATCTCTATTGTGCATTTGTAACTTTTTGTCTGTGTAATTTTTATACGAATTAAAAAAAGCTTTTAACAGTTCTGTTGGCTATTCATCGCTGAAAGTAACGATTAGTTTTATTTAAAATATTAATAAAAATAAATTTACAAAATGAATTCTTAGTAACTGTATAATGGTTTAGCTTCGATTGTCATTTGAAAGAGATGGTTTATCAAAGTGAAAAATATTTATAATCGTTGTGATTTAAAAGCTATAAGCTACAACTAAAGTCGGAACAGAACACTTGGAACACACCTGCCAGTTGGCAAAATCGTGAGTAACCTGTCGCCCGTAGCGAACAGAAATCCGACACGAGATTGTTATTCCTGCAATTGTTTATAGTGGGATCGAGTTATTTCTCTTTCGGAGCTGAGAAAATCATAACCTTATTGGGAATTTTTGGAAAATCAAAGGTGGTAGACCCAATGTACTTCGCCCGGGGAAGTAACACCGCCTCACCTATTTCTAGCGTAAAGCAGTTCTTGCGTTTCGGTGGAAGGATGTGGTTGCCGGATTATATATGGACGACCATCTTATTCCTCAGAAGTAGCAACGCATCTGCGATCGTCTTCAGATAAAATCCCTGTTCTATATGAAGTTGCTTACACATGTCCATGGGTGGCAGTAATCACTTACCATCAAGTGGATTGCATACTCGTTTGCGTCTTAAGTTCATTCTTATAAAAAAATCTCGTTATTTATTTTAGTTTATCTTAGAGTTTAGAGAATCAACACCTTTTTGAGATTATTTGCACATAATAATTAATCTATTATTATCCCCCTGCTGGGCACGGGTCTTCTCTCAGTATGTTTTTGGCCATTTTTCACCGTGCTGGCCAATTGCTAATAAGTAGGTTTTAGACATCTTTAAGCAGTGATGACTTTTTGGTTAAAACTCGGCCACTCAATCTAGGGTTCGCAGTTCAAATCCCAGAACACAGATTTTTCTAAAATTGTGTGCTTAAAAGAAATAAATTTTCTTTGCTTTACGGTGGAAAAAAAAATCTCTTACTTTTTTTTCAAAAATTGATTAAATAATCTTATTTCGCTTAAATTGAGATCTTATACAAGATACGTCGTAAAATCGATAGCGTGATTTAGAAAAGGGTACAGCTCACACAAACTCTGGAGCTTTATAATATTAGTATGCTTTAGATAGTAACTATTTTTAACTTTGCGACTTATAATCGCAATTTACAGTCGCAAAGTCGGAAGTCTACAAAAACCACATGCCACAAATATTTCTACCTCACCTTCGTAATGGAGCTCAATCGTTGAGCAAAGATCTAAATATAGAATTCCAAATAAACGTATGCAACCGCTTAATATAATCTTGTTGAATAAATGTTATTTTTCTTGGAAATACTAAAATAAGCTTTTGAAGAGTTCCACTTTCCACCTGTCCATTTTCAGACCCACGTCACTAAGTTTAATGTAGGAGAAGCATACATAAGAACCAACATATGAGCTGAAATTCTTATAATTGAGATAGAGTTATCTTAAATATAAGCTAAAACTCTTAAAGTTGAGATAGAGTCATCTTTTCTCCTAGAATCTTTTCCTTAATCCTTTTTCTCATCTGGAAAAGGAGACGGGATGACAATAGAGTCATTCTCTGCATTCGCTTTCCTCCTCCTCACATTTAAATCAGATCCTTGTACCTAAGTGTTATGTAGTGAACTCAAGGTAACCAAAAGTTATAAATTTATGTATACAGACATTTATGGATAGGTTCGACTGGGGAGGTTTCACTGTCTCACCTATTTCTAGCGTGAAGCAGTAGGTGGAAAAGTGTTGTTGCCGCTCACTTGTATTTCAGGCGACCATCTTAGTCCTCGGAAGTAACAACGCATCTGTGATCGACTTCAGATAGAACACCTGATTTATATGAAGTTGCTCACAAATCTCCATGGACGACAGTAACCACTTACTTAAAGTTTTATATATGGTAGAACTATCTGAAGCCTGCTTATGCTAGTAGAACAGATGCGTTGCTATTCCCGAGGACTAAGATGATCGCCTTATATATAACTGAGCCGACTACAACGTTCCAACAAAACGCAAGTATTTCTTCACGTTAGAAATAGGTTTTTTTATCAGATAGGCGTGGAGGTGGTTCCTCCCCAGTCGAACTATACTGGTTCTAACACCTTGATGTTCATACGTTGTAAGGGCTCATGACATCTCGATATAATATGGTGATCGATGTCACATTTTGCGAATTTATAGGTACATAGAAATTATGGAATTAAGAATACAGTTCTCAAATTATAAATGAGATTTTAATATTTACTTATATGTATTTGAAATGTGACTTCACCAAATTTGGTACCCACGAAATGGGACATGACGTGACAAGGAAGGGGGCCTTGTCACGTCATGTCACATTCGTGGGTGCCAAATCCTTTCATTGAATCCCTGTCCCCTTATCATATCACGTAGTTTGTAGATGACCCCAAAGAGGAGACCGAGAAGGTAAAATACTGTGTAGTAGGTACATTTTAATAATTCTTTCGCTCACTTAATCCTGTACGTTTATTAGTTTATTTTTAATCGTGACGCATATCCGTTTCATCGAGCTACAAATCACAATGATCCTAAAGTCTTACTTCGTAAAGTCGTGTTCACACAAATATTGCCTATGTTAAAAACCGTCACGTTTACTTACTGCATAGTTTCTTACAAGTTATAACATAGCCGCATAAATACTGCAGGGTTAAGAGCGGGGCATCGCGCGCCCCGATCTGCTTTCACTGTAACCTTGGCTTTGGGTGGAAACATGCGATTGTATATTCGTAGAAGTGTCCGCGACATCGTAGACACTGTATCCGTCGAACCGTTTGGGCTGTAGCGCGTGGAAAAGAAAAGGACAGGAGGAAATATATATTTTTATCGTAAAAAAGCGTGGGGTGCTAGAATTCAATTACTGTAAATAATTTATTGACATTTATCGGTAGTAGTAAAGACAGTAAAAAATAATAATTTTTATAATATATTTTTCTTTATCACTAATGATTGTAATGTATATAAAATTCCTTTTTTTAATTCAGCTATTTACAAAAGCGTGGTATTTTAATTTTTAATATCATTATAAATTTTATTTTGTGGAATAAAACACTGTCAAGTTCTAGGAAAAGAAAGTATAACAAACCCGGCGTTCCTGTCTGAAATACGGATAAGTATATTTATAAACTGCGTCGAACCAGCCACTTGTCTCCTAACTGTTGTTTAGTTCATATTTGGGTTATGTTTGTGCCTTTGGCGTATATTTGACCCGTTTCGTGTATACTCAAGCTGGGGTCAGGCTATACAAGCTTACTGACAGACACCCGTGACAATTTTAAACATATAACATAGTTAAAAATGTTAAAACAAAAAATATGACTGAAAAAAGATATTTGTCATAAAGATAATAATTTACGTTTTATGTGGTAGGTAATTGAATTTTAAGTTTTCGTCAAAATAATAAAGAAAGGTTAAACAATGAAGTAATATGTATATTTATTTTTAGAACATGGTCATTTGCTAGCTTTCATTTGATACCGTATTATCGAATAAGATATATTATCGTGATAGTCAAAAGGGGGAACCCTTTCCTCTATTTGCAAGTGTCATTTTTACAAATTATATATATAGCATATGTCACTCTGCATGCTAACATCCGATTATATGTTTGCATAGGAGTATGCATAGAATTAAATTTTCAATACATATTTTGGTACTTTGACCGTCTGTCTGTCACCAGGCTGTATCTCATGAACCGTGATAATTAGACAGTTGAAATTTTCACAGATGATGCATTTCTGTTGCCGCTATAACAACAAATACGTCATAGTCTCAGAGAAGCAGGGGTGTTAAACAATTTAGATTTCACCTTTATTTTTGTCGACATAAATACCTAAACGGGTGGCAACAAATTCAACTTCCACCCTGGCGGTACAAATCAACGCTTCGCTGCTGTAATGTTAACAATGCAACATTGGCGTAACTGAACAGAGGCGGCCTCACCCATTGCGAGGCTCAAGGCGGCAGGTCTTTGCGACGCCCTTTGTCTTTCGTGAAAAGAATGTGATTCGAAAGTAGATTTGGTTGTTTGCTTTAGGTATTTTTCACGTTTGACGAGAAACGTTAAAATTATACAAATACATTTGGGTTGTTGCGCGAGGCCCCTGCTAGAGCGAGACCTCGGGCGCTAGCCCCGTTTGCCACCCCTAAGGCCGCCACTGTCATACATATATTGTCATATATATATATATAGCTTAAATTCCTCAAGGTGGAAGTCGGACAACGATAGTTGACGAAAAAAATGATCAAGTATCCTCTGAAAATCTTTGTCACCCTATTCTACACCCCATTCTAGGCCACGGGATAAATAAGCTGAAATTTGCAGACAAAAAAAAAACAAAAACGGTTAGAATTGTTTTTTCTTCTGTTTAAATTACTATTCTATTCTAAAAATACAGAAAGTCCAACCCCCAAGTACGCTCCCCCCTCTCGTTTTTATACACCAGTTTAAAATATGCTGGAAAAATTATTAACAAACAAAACCTGATAGCTAAAAATGAAATTAGCAGTCGGGTGTTTAATTTGTAACGATAATTATATTTAATTTAATGCTTTTTACAACTATTCGTCAAAATCGTTACATAAAAGAGCATATTAACATATAACCATACATTTTAGAATGTAGAACAAGTTACCTCTGTATTAAATGAGTATTTATAAGGTATGGAAGAGCGGGTCACTCTGAAAACGCTTTTAATGATATGTCATATCTTATAATCCGCTGAGCTGTAGCATGTGGTAAACAAACGAAAATAAATACATACAAACAAAGAAGTACTACATTCGCACGAAAACCATTACTCTCGTTCTGACTCAGTCGGATAAATATATCCTAATAAATTGTATTACAGAAATTAAATATTCTACTTGTAGGTCAAAGTGTCTGTTTGTTGTAATTGGGATCAACATGTCCAAGAATTTAGTGTTTATTACAGCCACTTATTACTTAGAAATTTATTTATATTATCAATTATTATATTTATTATTGTTACTATGAATTAATTAAATGAGTAATTTATATAGTCATACATAACATTATGATAACACTAAAATAATTCTAATGAATCAGTCCCAATATTCTTGTATTAAAGGAAATAATAGTTAAGTATGTAACATATAATGACTAATTTATTTACACTAGCTTATTCCCGTGGATTCGTCGGCTTCGGTCCTGTTGACCAAGGAAATGAGTATTTTACGTGTTAATCAAGGTCCTAAACTCTGTGACAAAATTCAGCGAAATGCGACTTATCCGTTTTTGCGTGAAAGCGTATCAAACACACATACATTCTTACAAACTTACAAACTTACGAACACCTAGGAAGCACTTTCTACACTGATACTCTCCACACTAGGATTTTCTCCTGTGTCATGGGTGCCATGGACACACATAAACACG
Source organism: Cecropterus toxeus (assembly GCA_018249875.1). NCBI lineage: Eukaryota > Metazoa > Arthropoda > Insecta > Lepidoptera > Hesperiidae > Cecropterus > Cecropterus toxeus. The sequence continues at coordinate 18,649 of DWNE01000703.1, read as the reverse complement.
ACTACGCAAACACCTAGACCCAGAACAGAAATAAATAATCATTCAAATGTCTGTCTGGCCAAGGATTGAGCCTGGAACCCACTGCGTGTCAGACCAGTTTGGTGACCGCTCCGCCATGCGGGTTGTCGAATTAGTAAGATATATACATTATATACCATAATTTGGTAATCATGTTCTGCACAAATTCATAGCGCTCTATAGACTCCTCACATGTCTGCATATACATGTAGTGTCACCGGACAATGACAATAAACTCACAAAGACCCATTGTGACGAAACCGAATCACATTGCAGCAAAAAACCATTGTCCCCCAACTGAATGGAGTAAAAGGATACCAGACTTTCTACAACCACTTTCTATAGGCATTGCAATTTGATATTGTGACTGCTCTGTATGATGATGAATAAAGGTTTTATTTATAATTCTGTATTATAAAAACAAGTTTTTCGTAATAAGCAACCTAACGTACAGTTTGGAAGCAGAGTGGGAGCTCGAGCCGTCCAGTCAACTGACCTCGGGAAGGACGGCGGCATGTGTGATGCACGGCGTCGTAAAGAAGAGCATACAGAAGGTACAGTGAGCGCTAATACTCACCGGAGAAGAGCCCTAAAGGGACATCGCGCTTGGAGGATTCCAGTTGCGTTCAGTTGGAGATCCCGGAGTTCTCCACACAGCCATGAAGATGGCAAGGGGGTTTTTAGTGCGGTAAAGATCCCAAATAACCTGGCGTTGCTCCCACGGCGTCAGGTACCTGTTGGAAAATTGCCCCTCATGACAAAAAAAAATAAGACTCTACCTTGGGCCTAATGTTTCATCTATTTTTAGTTTGAAACCCTTGTGTCAAAAAAACGTTAAAAATCTACCTTGGGTCTAATATTTCATCTATTATTAGCTTTAATATTTTTTATGATTTATCTAGATTAAATTTTCCATGTAAGTAAGTAGACTACGACCTACGTGGCAGACGGACACCATATCGCTCTAACACGCAGAGGGTCTCGTGTTCGATTCCCGACACAGACACCTGACTGATGTGTTTAGTTCTATTCTGGGTCTGGGTGTTTGTGTATTCGTCTTTATATGTACGTGGCACCCACGACTCAGAAGAAAATCCTAGTGTGGTGAAGGGGGCGTAAATACTTATATAGCAATAGACAATATAAATCAATAAAAATAGTTCATAGACTACAACTTGATAAAATAATCAGAAAAGACTAAAATTCGACAATAGGTATTTCCAAAAATAGTACAAAAATGTGTGCGATAAGATCCATGTTGTTTGGCAATTGTTTATTTCCACAGCACTCCACTACTGATCGATAATTTATTGAAATTAACCAGAAGCCGAGTCTCAAGTTCACAACACAATTAGAACTGAAGCATCGAGTCTACGTGATGTCATGGTACTGTATTCATAAACGGTACACCATAGTTACACGACAGCGTCAGATAATGTTTGCGGTAATGTTTCTTGAGCCTATGAATGTATGTATAATTGTATAATCGACGCAGGAAAGCTATCTTGTCGTATCTCGGCAAAAAACAGACGAATTGAGAACCTCCTTCTTTTTGAACTCGGTTAAAAATACAACTATATTCCAGAGACAAAAAAACCGGCCAAGTGCGAGTTGCTCTCTTGAGGAAGGGTTCCGTATCATTATCTATAAAAATGGCAAATCCTCACGTTTGTTGTATTGGAGCCCCTAAATATGTAATTTATTCTGTTTAGTATTTGTTACTATAGCGACAACAAAAATTCACCGTCTGTGAAAATTTCAATCGTCTAGCTATCACGGTTTATAAGAGCCTGGTGACAGACACACGGACAGTTGGCCAGACGGACATAGGAGTCTTATAATTATTAAATAAAATTGTCTACTAGTACCTATCTTATGTCGTAATATATTGAATTTAAACCAGGAGTAATATATCTATGAAATCAGAATCTATGAAATCAATCTGAAATTTATTTTATATAATTTTAAGCTATGAAATAAACGTTTTATCTATCTATCATTCTATGTATATAACTTAAGCTCGTACTTTTGCTAAATATAAATTCGGTTTCTGCCTCGATATGCACTCGTATGTATGTACATATTTACGCGCGCTCGGACCCAAACGGTTTCACGGCTTGTAACATTTTTTTATTTGATTAACTCATAAAGCGCCCGAACAATATACACATATTTTTTTTAATAACAATTTATTTTCGGAATGATAATAAAGTCTAAAGAATACGCAAAAAAAAACAAACGTTATTTCTATTTTTCCGGAATTAGGGGGAGTACTTGCACGCAGCGCACAGTAGCAACCCATTTAGCGGGCCCTCAATGATGTGCTTCTTTTACAAACGAGGATGTTACCGATGTCACCCGATAGCAAGTTTTACCAGGTGTTAGCACCAGTATAGTTCGACCAGAGAGATACCACCACCGCACCTACTTCTAGCGTGAAGCTGTTCTTACGTTACGGTAGGAGGTTGCGGTTACCGGCTCACTTGTATCTGAGGCGAACATCTTAGTCCTGGGGAGTAGCGACGCATCTGTGATCGTCTCCAGATAGAACACCTGTTATGTGTGAAGTTGCTTACAGATGTCCATGGGCGGCAGTAACCATTTACCATCAGGTGGACAACATGCTCGTTTACTACTTCAATCTGATAAAAAAAAATCTAAGACTCAAATCTAACCTATCCTTAAGGTATGCTCTGGATAATGATGCTTTCTAAACTGAGACGATTCTAATGAAACGTCATAGGTATGTCACAATCCGTCAAGCCGTTTGGACGGTAGCGCTTACCAAAGAAATGGTCATACGTACAATCAAACATACATACATATTACACATACACAAATTATTTCATGAGTCTAACTGTTAGACAAAGTGAATATTGTATCAAGTGTGTTCGATTGTATTTATTTTGTTTTTCGTCTGAATAAAGTTTATAAAAAACACATTACCCTCCTTCTGACGGTCGGGTAAGAATGAGCCAAATGAATTCATCTATTGAAATTTAATACTGTAAATATGGTCCCAGATGCATGGAAACCTCGGTGTCACCTTGACTCGGATATTAACAGGTGTGTTGCATTGTTTTGCGCTTACGCCATTTGCATACACCAATTCTGCCAAAATGCAAACATACATCATCACCATAAATAGACTGTCTGAAAAAAATTCACCGTACGCCGCCATTTTTAAAAAGATTTTAAAATGTGTTTCGGCCTGGCCAAACGACAAAATTATGTAAGTATGTACAAAATTATGTACTAGTTACTACAGAGTTACAGACAATTCACCCTCGACCGAAATGAAAACGAATAATAAAATATTTCTGAGCATAAGGTTATTATGATTTATGCTTAATCATTAATTGTATAAGCACTACAGCCTATAAGTATTTGGACGTCTTATTTTTCATATACCAAACTTGAGTTCATATATAAGCTATGAAGTAAAATCATTAGCGTAACTAAGAAAGGAGAACAGCGCCCTCTAGTTTTAGCGCCGACAAATTCTTAACGCATCTTCGTTTCATCGAGTTTGAAACTCGATTACAATTAAGCCTCGTATTCATTAGGCAACATTTGTTAATAAACACTGTTTATAAACAGTGTTTGACAATGTTTCATCATCTTTGTAAACAATTTATAAACAGTTCATAAACATAGATGATGAAACATTGTTTACGATACATGTTGCCGTGCTCCCCGCTATGAGTGGAGAGCAAGACGAAACACATAGTTTATATACAAAAGTTAACAAGTGTGGACGTGTGTTGCGCGAGTTTATAAACATGGAGGCAGTGCAGTCCAACGTCGAGCAACCAAATTTTATTGTTGGAATATATTGATCCAATCAATCTTAATAACATTTCAAATATCAGATGGTGACATTCTGGTGAAGTTCTGAAATGACCCATTAAATCCGCGGAGACCATCGAATACATAATTTCTATTCAATAGATAGTTACGAATCCACCACCTTTTATTTATTTTTTTATTAATGATCTTATGAATTATTATATAAGCTGCAGAGAACATCACTACCTCCTCAGGCGACATCCTATCAACAACTGACAGATGTAGACGGCCAAGTTTCAGAAACAATGTTTATGGTAAACTTGTTTAAACACTAGTTATAAACAGTTTATCAACAAATGTTGCCTAATGAATACGAGGCTTAACAGGCAGCATAATCAAGTGACATTGAAATAATGTGATGAAAATGAACATTAAATAATTGTGACTAGGTACTTGGCGAATCAAAAATATGTGTTGTGTGATGTGATAATTTCCATTTCCAGTTAATGTCAGATATTTTTTCTGCATTCGTGCAGACACATACTATTGAACTCGTTCTTTGGATAGCTATTTTTGCTGACGTGCCAATAGTCATATACTTATGCTCGTGACTGTACATACATATATAAATTAAAACGCCTTTTATCACGTTTCGGGCAATTATTTGTATTCGCCAAGTACTATCACGATTAGATGCATAATACATAAGGCGCACACTTAACACCATTAATTATACGTTTAACATAAATGTAAACTTTCTCATATATCCAATAGGTACAAACTTCTATCTTCAAACTATACCCCCGGAGAGGTAAGTTCGCAAGATGGCAATTACGAGCTCACGTGTACCTAGATAGCACTTTAACCACTTCGGAACATTAACATCTCGTAACGAACTGTTTGGAACTTGGGTTTTAGCTGCAGCCACTTATTGATTCACTAGTTACCAACTCGTTAGGACGCTGCCGCTGGGATCCGTAATTCAATAAAATTTAAGTTTCTGATTGTGATTACTAAATGATATCCATTTCTAAGCTTATAAGTACGAAATCATATATAAAATTTCAGGTGATTGTTGTTTGCTTGGTAATCTGATTTTGCAAGTGATTGGTTTTAACAGGATTTTACGCAACGGAAATGAAATAGGTATATCGGTGCGTATTTCCCTGAAAATTGTTGGTTCGTAAATAAAATTTTAACTCTATTGAACTGCGGTGAAGTAGTTTAGTTCAAAAAAAAAAATAAAAATTAACAAGCTTCAATATATTTATGTCCATTTGCTGATGTATCAATTGAAGAAGGTTTGAAAAACAATACTGAAAACCTATTTAATTTAATTTCTATAACCTTAGACTTTTTTTTACTAAAGTATGTACCTACTAAAAACCTACTAAAGTAGCAAATAAGTATTCATAATAAAAACTTCATAGTAAGTTCACCAGTGTAATGTATATATTTGTATGACCTATAAATCCCACAGATTTTAATTGACCAGCAGGCATTATCATATTGATAAACATAATGCTTGTCTTTAACACATAAAGACTAAAGAACATGATAAAAGTTATATCATGTTTTCAATTTGCCGCAGCATGAAAACTGCTTTGAGGCAGTTGAAATTCCTGTACCACTCGTAAAGCAATCAAGCGACCACATCCCACCTAAGAACACTAGCAAAACACTCACGAAGATCTTAGCAAATAATCACGACTTACACTTAAGCCGATAGACGCATGACACATATTCCGGCTCTAGTGAAATTTCCAACGGTTGTTTGTAGTTTCGAATGGGAGTTCTTAACTGCAATGAAACTATTACCGAGCTATGACTGCAGATTAAAGTTGGAACTTTGAAGTGCCTAGCTGTAGAGGTGGGAGTACAAGTTAAAACTTCGTCGGTCGTTGTATTTGTGTTCAAATTAGTGGAAGGCGTCTGCCGCCTAATCAGATAACGCGGTCAAGCAGATCACGTCGACTAAAGGATTTGTCACACCACTGTCGAGTAAGTGACAAGTACTAAGTAGGTTGACGGATTTATCAGCAGTCAGCTTGCTGATAAAGCTAGCTGGGTAGCTAGGTAGGTTGCTAAGTACTAAGTAAGGTGACGGATTTATCAGCAGTCAGCCTGCTGAAAAAGCTAGCTGGGTAGCTAGCTAGGTTGCTAAGTACTAAGTACGGTGACGGATTTATCAGCAGTCAGCCTGATGATACAGCTAGATGGGTAGCTGGCTCGGTAGATGAAGCCTTGAGGCATATTTTAGAGCCTTTAGGCCTAGAGTGGTCGACAAATATAGGTTGTACAATTATTACGTACCTACGTAAAATCTTGATGATGTTTTTCCGTCAACTTCCTAATAATATTAAAACATTGATGTTTTTTTTATGCTAAAATAATCTTGCGTAGTCACTTATTAAGTAGTTTTATGTAGGAAACGATTCTTAGCGTTGAACTTACGGCTAAATCTATATTAATTAAGGAGATTTATTAACGTGTCAGTTTTCTATGTCAAGTTTACAATAACTATAGTTATAAACGTATAGATGCGTAGGTACTATGAGAATCTAATAAAAACGGCTTTACCTATGGTATACTTCAATAGTAGGTGATTTTTCAATGTTTATCAAAACAGTTATCAAAACAGCAAAAATATTATTGTAAAACATAAATACTTAAATTAAATCAGTTCAACATCTTACTATATGTACATAATTATATACCCGTTCAAATACACACAAAGACTGACAAAAAAATGTATATTTTTTTCCTGACCTTTGAATTTATGTACGATATCATATCTTATACTACCATTTCACAAATTAATTCAAAATTCCGTATGAAAATAATCCATATGAATCCATTCCATATGAAAAGAATAAAATGCAAAATGAGCATCTAAATAACGAGTAGCAATACTCCAGGTGATTCAGACATCAATTGTTAACAAAGTAGATGGGATGTTCACTGCTTTTTTCCGTTTACGCCGCTTTCTTGTCGGCAGTAGGACGAGTAGGCGAGACCCGACTACTTGAGTACCCTTTAGTTAATTAGTACTTGTCCGCTTTGTTGCGTTAATTAATCAGTGCTGTGCGAGGGATACGTAGGCTAGTGACAAATAGTGCACGAGATCATAAACTACCTAGAGAAACTCTGAACACTTGTTACTCTATTTAATTAAAATAAATTTGCCTTTGACTTGATCAACATGTTTGAACACGGAGGCATCGTCACATCTATTTCTGATTTAATACAGCAGTATTAAGCGCTACTATTTACTGGGTTTGGTTAGGGAGACATATTTATCCGAGATTTTTTCATGTAGTCTTCAGAGACAGCTTAGGTAAATTAATTCGTTGTTAATTCTTAGAATACAAAACAGCAAACACATACTAAACATCAAACGGCAAGTTTCAAAACAGAGTTTGAACTTAGAACATAATAGAAACATAGTCTTAAGCAATGTCTTTTTCAACCATTTTTAATTATCTGTACCGAACAATAGAGAACTAACCAACGACAAACAGCGCTCGAGGCAATCTGTGGAACTCTTTGAACACTTGTTAGTGTAATTAAACTTCACAAATTGGCCTTTAAACAGCGGTATTTTGTAGAATTCGTAGAACTTACGATATTCGAAATAGTTGACGCCCAAGTACTTACCTAGCAGAAACGTTCATTGAGTTTGAAATAATTGAATGAGCGAATATATAATTTAATAAACTTACTACTGTTATTATGTTTAAAATTACGAATTTGAACTTGAATAATTTTATTTTTAATTGCCATTTATATTTAAGTCAATTATAAAAAGTCATTTTCTATATCATTTTAGTATCCGACCGAAGTTTGATATTTGGCCGTAGTCGAAGCCGAAGACGAATGTTTAAAAATCATAAGAAAATCAGTTCCATATTGTTTAAAAGTGAATAATAGGTATATCAATTAACACTTTTTTATATAATGTTATTAATGTTGTTTATAATCAAACTACTAGATGGCGGATAGGTGCAACATCTGATTACATTGTCATTTGTCAATGATGATAACATTTCGAAATAATGTGAATTTCAAACATAACTAGCACAGTAAGCCCACTACGGAGTGTGCGATTACTCCTGCGCTTTACCATTTTGATTGCGGTGTATATTCGTTACAATTTGTTCAATTTTTTCGCTTGCTTCGACCAAAACTTCGGCCCAATTTGGCCGAAGCCGAAGGTTCTGCCATTGGTTTTTTTGGTCGAAGGTGGCTGAAGCCGAAGCAAAAGCCAAAGCTTCGGTCGGACAGTATGTTTTAGTCATAAGAAATTATGTTTAGCATGGCGGGGATTCGGAGTAGAACAAAGGGATCTAATGCCATAACCTTCCAAATAAAATAACTAAATAATAATAACTGGCGGATAAATTCTTGTACTTACGTAACATTTTTATACCACAGCCTGCGCCTGACAAATGTTTTTACAACATTCTTAAAGAAACTTCGCGCTAGAGTACGCTATCAAACTTTGTTCATTACCATTGAATTGTCACTCCTGTCTTCTTTACTACTCCCATAAATAACGCCCACCCACAGTTTACTACGACTGGAACAAATTACCCAAGTTGGTAAATATTTTGCCCATTTTTTACTTGTAGCAGATTTAGGGGTGCAGTTTATAAATTAGCAAAGATGACATTCTATCATTCCATACTTTTAAATTTTCATGTATGCACTGAAATATTTGAAGGTAGTAGAATCATTTGTAGGTTGTCTTCGGCGACACGATAATTACACTTTTTTTGTAACGAGGGAGAATCCTTCAAATTATATCCGACGTCGTGGAAGCAACGCCAGGTTTTCTGGGATTTATACCGCACTAAAACCCCCCCGTTGTCATCCTCAGCACTGCGTGGACGACTCTGAGATCTCCAACACAACATAACCAGAGTCCTCCAGAGATCGCGATGCCCCTATCAGGCTTTTTTCCGCAATCACACATGCTTACTTCCCGGGGTCACTCTTACCGCCCGCAATCCCGGAAGACCCCTTTCAAACGCATTTTACGACAGGTAGGGGATACCGTAGCCCAATTTTGTTACCGGTACTACAGGGAAACTAAAATAACACCTATTTCTGCTATGTAACGGTAGTGTTAAGCGTTGTTGTATCCTGCTTTGGGTGTGGTAAAGTACACAATGTTTCCCAACTTTTTCCTCAATGGTAGTAACACCTCTTCCGTAGCTAGGAGTAACCTTATCTAGCGTAGCTTAACTTAATTAACAACAGGTGATCAAAAAGAAAAAAATCTGTGAATTAATATATATGTATTCGTCAATCTCTTAATATATGTACCTCTGCTTCCTAATTCAAATATAAAAACTTGTCAGTGTTATCTTTCCGTGAATCGTAGAACTAATAGTCTAAGTGGTTCTTGTAATCTCAATTGCGTAACCAAGTGTTACCTAAGTAAAGGTATACATTGATAATTCATTAGTACCAGATGCTCATTATGGTTGCATGTGATGTAGATGACTGCACACTCCTTTCTTTGTCACGGGATGCCTGGAAGATGTAAAACATCGTCTTCGTAGAAGTAATATGCATAAAAGGTAAGATTGCGACAGGAAATAAATATATAGCATAATGAAAATAACGCCATCTACAAACAGAACAGTGCACTAAGTTGACTAAGACTGCAGTCCGCCTAGTTTCGTTCGATACTTAATAGTTCCGAAAATTTATAACAGATAGCGCTAAAAAATAAAGGCAAGCATCGCGACGTCAATAATCAGGTTTACCTGCGCCTATTCATGTTTCACATCAAAAGTTGTTACGTACTTCGTAGTCATAATTTACAATATGTTCAACGTGTCACAGACGGCTTTCACAGTAATGTCGGTTATAGCTATGCAAGTCAATTTAAGGCATGGCAGTCTATAGTCTGTAGTTGGTCAACGGACCACACGGCCTGCAACTGACGGATGTTACGTAAGATATTATGGTAGTATTTTGCTAAACGTATGCTTGGACCGGCTTTCTGTCTGTTACATTGCAGCTGTGTGCTAGATATGTACAATATTAAGTGAAGCTATAATATAGATTTATTTTTATTTTTTTACTAACACTCATAGCCCCACAGTACGATTTTCTCCTGTGTCGTGAGTGCCATAGACACACAAAAGCGAATACACAAACACCTAGGCCCAGAATAGAAATCTAAACTCATCATTCATATTTCTGTGTGGCCGGGAGTGGAACCCGGGACCCACTGCGCGTCAGACCGGTATGGTGACCGCTCCGCCACGCGGGTCGTCCATATGTTCCAAAGAATACATTCTAATGATGATGTGGCTACAGTGTACGAGAGGTAGGGTTGCCACCCGTTACAATACAGTATCGTTATTTAATCAATTGTACTATGAAGTGTAGAAAAATAATTTAACCATATACGAAAAATACCTTATTTTAATCGGTAATTCAGATGCAATTTTCATTTAACGAATAGTTTACTAAAAATATGTCGTCAGAAAACAAAAATAAAATGTATGTAACCTTATATACATTTATGTGAGTCAGCCAGATAAAAAATATCGATTTTATTTGTTCTTGTGAGTAAAATACAATTTTCCTTCAAATAAGCGAAACCAAAAACCCTAAAATGGTGGCAATTTATTACCAAGTTTTACTATAGAAACTAGCGGGTGGTATTTTGCTACCTACAAATGATCATTTTCGCGACTATGTTATGGAATTGGTATCATCGAAATGATAAAGAGTTGCTAACATTGAAATTGCTATTGGATATTAAGCCTTGATATTAGGGTGAAATTCCAGGTCTGTATGTGTGCGTTGAGTGGCAGTGGTGTGTTTGGATACCGTTGTTTTTTAATTGCTTATCAACAAGATTTCATATAGAGACGTTTTAGGTCTTCTTTAATATGCCCCTTGAGCTCCCTTTAAATTAGTTTAAAACCAGAGATAGCAAGTTGCAACCCTTACTGTACTATGTACATATGGCTTTATTTGATGATTAAATACTTAAAAATATGAAGATTTTTATTGAACAAAAACATGTTACAAAGTATTAATTTCTTTGCCCAGCAGTGGGACAATGCGTTGGTGAATATACAATCTTATAAAGAATATTTATAAAACTGTGAGTTAAAGTTAAAATATTTTCATATTTTCTTGCTCGTGCCCCATAAATTCCACAATAGTCCATTTTCAACACTATTTCTAACTAAATTTTATTTAAGCTTATCATTAGATTGTTCGTAGCGTCGTAGCAAGTTAATAGGTTTTCTGAAATTTATTTAGTTTGTTTTCAAAGACTTCTAAGCACCGAGAATTTTCCACTCATTACCTAAACAAACGAAGTGGAAAATGGTCCCGAAGTGGAAAACGGGAGAGTTTCTATTTGACAGGACTTCCATTTTCTTGGAAATAGGTTCAAATTACAAATAATTGATTGTGACATAAAGACTAAGGTTAGGCTAATTACTTACTAAGGTTAGAGACTAATTAAAAAAAGGGAAAATATTGATAAATTAGACATAATTTGAGAAGTGGCATAAATTTGCAAATGTGGACCTAATTCATTAAAATAATTTGATTGCAGTAGATATTTAAAATCGGTCATTGAACCGTTTTTTCTAAAATTATGTGCGTATTAGAAATTAATTAGGAGGTTAAACAACACAGAGAAACAAACCTTAATGAGACTTCACAAGTTTTTACCCCATACACTAGATCAGCTTAATCTGGCCTTTCCACATTAGTTGGATACATAATTACACGTCCATAAAGCAAGTTAACGCGTTGATGATAACCATTACTTCCTAATGCGGACAGAGGACACACCACATAATCGCGAGAGAATATACTTGCAACGATCATTCCCACCTATCTTGTTAACGAGGATACTTATGGTGAGGGAATACCATGTTTTCACTATTTGGGGATTAAACCATTCTGATATGGGTATATGTAACCGATCCGAAATTATACAAGAGTCCTGCTTGTGGCACGCCTTATCTTTGGCTAATGAGCCAAAGATAAGGCGTGCCACATAACTCATAAATTAAGGTACTGTCTAGTAGTCTAGTAATACTGCCTTTCATATAATTATGAATTGTTCCAAGTAGTCCTAAAGTGTAGCACGCATTTATAACTTTTGGACTCCCTGTTCCTGATCTATCGATTAACCCAGCGGTCGGCAACGCGTGGTCCTTTCCTTGCGTTACCCGGATTTTCCCAGGATTCCTAGAATATAAGAAACCTTCCTAGAATACCAAACTACCTTATTTTTTTCGTCGAAAAAAGTTTGTGGGAATATTTCTGTCTGTTTATTCTTGACGACTTTTTCTGACAAATTTTAGATTGATTGCCAAATGTTACCTGATATTACGTATTGCAAAAGATGTACACTTACCACCAGGCGGACTGTGTGCAAGTATGCTACTTTCATATTGTAAAAAAAAAGTTACGGAACATATATAAAACGTATCTAGCAGATATAACTATATGTTTATAGATATTTAGGTATAGCCAAATGAAGCGGAACAGCAATTTTGAACTGGTTTTCACTTACATCAATTCAAATGTGAAATGAAATGGGAGCTTACCGCGGCTTTCCGTGCTCTGGATGCTATGTAATTTTCCTTTACTGAGTGAAACGTACAAACCCATCGCGTACACGTAAAGTAATCATTCCTGTAAATTGCTTCACGTAATCCTAATATGAGTACCTCAACTGTATATGTGAATATTGTTTATATTTTTCAATATATCATTTACATAGTATTTGTTATTATAAATATATAATAAATTCCATTCGGTTTGGTTTCAAATATGTAGAATTTAATAGGCGAGTCAGAACCTACAAATCCATGCCAAGGCAGATTTGGCGACGACGTCATTTTAAAGGTTTTATATTTATATATTTTTTTTTACTGAATAGCTTTATGAAAAATGTGATATGCTGTTTCACTGCAAAAATTGAATCTTTTAAAATTAGTTTACTACAATAAAACCTGCAAGTATAGATACCAGGGCCATTGCAGACGATATGGGTTAGTTATGGTTTTATTGAATATAACTTCTGTATCAATAACATAATGTTACAAAACACAAAGAGGACAAACAACTACACTAATCAGTCGCAGGCAGAAAGGAGTAAGTACGCCTTTATTAAAGGACAAAGCGGATCTAGTGGGGGTGAATGACGCTGTGGGAATGTAGCGAGGTACCTGGGTTTGTCGGGATACGTACAATATCCTCATTACCTGGAATTATGGAGAGGTGAATAAGCCCCGAATGAAAGCCGAAGCCTGATTGAACTGGGTGTCGAGGGTCGTATCATTGCATTGGAAACTTGGGAAAGCTCTTAATGTGTTTTCGATGCTATGTGTGTCAACTGACTAGTGCTGTGATGTTAAACTTGATCGACTGTGGTATTAAATTTTAGCAAAAAAAAAAATACATAAATATGTGTGTAATTCACACACAGTAGAAGATAAACATAATAATATAAATTTTAAAATAATGTTTTAAAGTAATGGTAACTTAAGCTGTAATAACAGCTACGAAGTAAAATCGCTCGCGTGATTCAGAAAGGGCTACAGCGCCTGCGTAACGCCATTTCGTTTCATCGAGTTTCAAACTACAATGATTCTAAACGTTACGCATGAATGATGTGAAACAATAACATTATTAATTTGTATTGGTATCATGAAAATAGCCATATGAACTTAACAAAATGTATAGTACGTCAGCTATTTTGATGTCATAAGCGGACACAATGTATGTACCTACGTATTTATTTGTATACCATTTCAACATGTTTTCGGAATGTTAAAGATTGGCTGAGAATGCTATATATTAAGTGCACTGTTGTACAAAAAATGTCTCTACAATACATAAATAAATCAACATAGTTGGCGTAATATACATGTAGATACATGTAGATAAAAAAAAGGACAAGAGAATTAAGACTTGCAGTCGTAGAAAGAAAACGTGATTAAAAAGCAACAGCTTAACAAAGCGCTATGGTTGTAGTCCCGTATTTAATTCCTGTGCGAGGTGGCACGATATCGTTACTGGGAATTGCAAGTGTTCCCGGTTGTTCCCGGATTCAGGGCTTAGTAAAGTCATGGCGAAAACTATGTGTTCAGTATTTCCGACTGGTCGAAATACGAAAGAAATAAAATTGTTCATTTAAATTAGTTAAAAATATTAAAACAACGCCAGCCTGCTTAAAATATATAATGGTCTATTTACTAGCTTCTATTTGATATCCACATTGCTGTCATAATAAAAAAAATCTTCGCTCCCCCCCGTTTTTTCTATATTTTACCAGGCGTCATTTTTAAACATTATATAGCCTATGCCGCATTCCAAACTGAGACGATTCTAATGATATATCATACATCACAGTCCGTCAAGCCATTTGGGTTGTAGCGCGTGCCAAAAACGTACATACGTACATACGCTCGATGAATATTACGCTCCATCTGACGAAGTAAAACCGGCCTAATACGACTCGGATTCACGGACAAAGGGTTCCGTACCATTATCTATAAGCAGCGGCAAAAAAATCATGTTTACTGTATGGCAAGTCTCTTTAAATATTTTTAACTCTGTTTTTAGTATTTGTTGTTATAGGGGCAACAGAAATACATCATCTGTGAAAATTTCAACAGTCTAGCTATCACAGTTCATGAGATACAGCCTGGTGACACACAGACCGACAGACGTACAGACAAACAGATGGCCAGACGGCAGACGGACAGCGGAGTCTTAGTAATAGGATTAGTATAGATAGGTCTTAGTAAATTTGAAATCATGTAGCCGGGAAATTAAACTGTTTTGTAGATTATATTAGGTACTATGCGATATCGTTCTAATCGACTATCCTATTCCTAGGCCTCTACTTGTATGTCCCTGTAGTTCCGGGATCAGAATAGGGCTACGGTATCTTTTGCCTGTCGTAAGAGGCGACTAAAAGGGGACTTCCGGGGTTGCGGGCGGCAAGAGTGGGACCTCGAACTGTTCAGCCAGGTGACCCCGGGAAGGATGGTGGTGTGTGTGGTCGCATACTGTCGTAAGGACCAGTCGATGCGGTGGGTCCAGCCGATCACCTGGGTTGAGCCCGAGGGGGCAATGCGCCCAGAGGCCTCCGGTAGTGTTCCTTTGGAGATCCCGGAGTTCTCTTCGCAGCGCCGAGGACGGCCACCAGGGGGATTTTAGTGCGGTTAAAATCCCACATAACCTTTACGTCGCTCCCCGGCGTCGGTTACCTTTTGAAGGTTTCCCCCTCGCGAACAAAAAGCTCCTTGCCAGCCTCCACTTGTAAGTCAACGACTTTGAAGACATTATTTTCGCTGCTCCGGATATTTCGGAGATACTGTTACTGTCTGTCGAAACTTTTAAAGGACGCGACAGTCAAGATACGGCGTAGCAGCCCACTCCCTGTCTGAAGTTTTTAAGCGGCTCCAATGGCTTATTGCCTCTGAAGTTTAACGTTTGCTTACTGCTACAGTTAACAGCTACAGTTGATGATTTACTTATCATCAAAATTTACAGTAAATCATCAACTGTAACTGTCATCATCAAGTCGGTCACAAATTGACTTAAATCTACTTAGAAAAAATGGTTTGAATGCACTTTGGTAAAAGGAAGAACGATTGCGGGCTTGCTGTAAGGCAACACTAGTGTATTCGTCATTTGGTTAAAATTAGACTTTGAATGATTTATCATTATTAAATAATTAAGTTAAGGAGGACAAGTTTTTTGATAAGATAGTTTACTTAGAATGTAGAAAATAAGTGTGCAAACAAAGAAAAAAAAAAGCTATTTATACAAACTCCTTTATACTTATAATTATAACAACACAATTTATACACTGCTTAATTATTGGTAATTACAAATTATTTTTCATTTTGATGGACATCGGTTTTTGTTACCGTGGTTTTAGTCAGTTTTATACATCTTTCATTTATTAATAACTAATAAAGATATCTTAATAACTAATCCCAAAAAAGTTTCAGAATAATGAATATCATACCGTATCTCTTTTAAATCTACATTCTTTTTAATCTTCTCGTATCGCTTAGGTATTCTAGGTAACATTATATAGTCCGAGAGTTGAGAACGGCCCGCATTGCAGACCACAATTGTAATTCGGCTCCAGCGTTTAAACTAAGTGCAATCTGGTTAACTAAGTACACTGCACAGTGGTGCATGGTACGCATAGACAGTGCCGGATTCGGCTAGGAATTATTATTATTATAATATTGAAGTAGCAATTGCAGTCCACGTTGTCATCTTTGGACATTTGTAATCAACCGTAGATAAGATCTGAGTCTTACCTAAGATTGGCAACAGACGCGTATCTGAGGCCTTCCGACTTAATCCTGAGGATTAAGTCGGAAGGTCTCAGGTAAGTATGTTACCTTACCATCAGCACTACCCTTCAGAAACACTAAAAAACTCAGTTTGACGTACAAGTTTGTTCTTTACATGGTAATATGAGCTAGCTCCAGTATCTTGCCTTATATTTGACTAAACATGAGGCTTGTTTGGCAAGAGATCACACAGATTAGCTTAGCTAATGTTCATACATGATCGTTGTAAGTAAATAAAGCAAATAAGGAGTATCGAATATGTTAACGAGCAGTGACAGCCTAATCTTTAAAACTCGGCCTCCCAATCGAGGGTCCGCGGTTCGAATCCCAGGCACTACTGAATTTTCTTAGAATATATGCGTATTAGAAATTAATTATCATTGCTTTTCGGCGAACGAAAACATCGTGAGGAAACCTACACACCTGAGAGTTCTTTAAAAAAAAGTTCAAAGGTGTGTGTTGTCTACCAATCCGCACTTGGCAAGCGTGCTGAACTATGGCCTGAACCCCTCTCGTTTTGAGTGGAGACCCATGCACAACATAGAGACAATAATGGGTTGAAGAAATATGTAAACACTTTCAGTTCGGCACTGTTGTTTACTGTACACTTAGGACACCAGGCTCCATCTTGTTCTCACGTTGATACTCCCCATATCGATGGAAATCAGTGTGATTATTCCATTACGAAGACATTAAGCAAGTCAATTTCCCATGGTTAGGGCTGAAACTTCCCGCATGCGTTGACGGATGGACAAGAAGAATGCTTGGATAAGGAAAGTTAATTTATTAGCTATTATAATATCTTGTATATGTGTATTTTCGGCAATATCTCGACTAAGTTTTTGTGTGTAAAGTATTATATAAGAAAAACTTCGCTTCCTTTACACAATTGCAGCGTGTATGTTGTATTCTAAGATACCATATCTATTCAAATAACGTAGTGAGGGAACTTAATTGAAAGTTTACTAAAAAGTTATATGTGTGAAGTATATCAAATGGCACTTGGCCTGCGCAATACACTGCTGCCCAATAATTTTTCATCCTCTCCTCTCTTTGCCCATGTTAGGGGTATACAAAGTCAGGCTGCAGTGACGAAAAAATGTTTCAACATTCAATCCAGATTTATCTTAATCCTAGCAGAATTTGGAGAAAATAATATCAAAACACGAACCTTCCGGAAGTAAGCTTAAATAATAACTGTGGTGTTTATATTATTTTTGCCAGGCAAATTTGATAATAACGATTTCTGTTCAGGTATATAGGTCTATGACATGCATGATAAGGATAATCTAGAATGTTGCTGTAAGACGTGATATATGCATACTTAAATTCAGTGGTGCGATTGAAAAGACACCTCGTAACTAACGATAACACCTATGAATTAGTGATCGTGAGTTGTCAAATAGGTGATCGAATACAGATAGGACATATGGGTCGTGATATAAGTTCTGTTTGATCATATAACCATGAATCCCGGGTGTTACACCTACGCATTATCTTCATGCTTCAATTGTGTCACGTTTGTTGTGTCGCGTTTAAATAACAAAAACGTATTGCTAATAAAACATTATCGTATCGTTCATATCGCTTGGTATTACGACCTCTCAAACTTGAAAAGTGTATTTCTGATGCTTAAACCGACTTTTTTTACAATAATATATTTCTATAAATAGTTTATTTAATGTGAAAGTGTAGCGTATCTTGCCAAATTCTCTGATTTAGTCAAATGTAAAGCAACATACTCGAACTAGCTTTTATTGTCTTCTTATGTAAAAAACAATATGCTAGAAAAAGCAAAGTTATGAAAAGAAAAAAGATAAACCTATTGAGTTTCATCTCAGATTTTCTCAGGTGATGTCGTGTTCCGATCCGTTGGTAGCATAAGGAAATATATTGTAACTGATAATTTGTATGTGCCCCTGTAAACCTAAATAAAATAAAGACATTGCATTTCAATGACGTACATAACGACATTTTACAAGGGAGCGAAAACAGCGGAACTCCAGGGTATACAACATTTTTAAATGTAAATGTATGTTGTATTCCAAGATACGATTAAAGTGAGTTACTGAGTAATGATTGCAAAACAGCTCACACGAATGATAAACTATACTTCTCGCTTTTTAGTAACCTTTATTCGCTAATTGCCGAGCTCACTCGTTCAGATAAAATGGAACAAACGTTTGCATAAAATTTTATTATTGCTTTTATGTTATCGACGATGCATATAGCTTTTTGTGTAATCAATTGTAACTAAATTGCTTCATGGCTTCCACTTCTTTGATGTTATGTAATACGAGTATTGTAGACAGGTTTGTCATTTGTATAATATACGATTAACATTGAAAGTTTTAAAAATGAATTTGTTAGTTAATTAATTCTCTACATCTTTAACTATATATGTCCGGGAGAGCTCCAACAGCATCCTGACCATGATGAATGAACGTTTTGATTATCCATAT
>DWNE01000702.1:0-26386 GCA_018249875.1 Cecropterus toxeus | reverse complement strand
ATATGAGTGCTTGCTGCAGCTTCAAAACATACAAATTAAAAGGCGTTAACGAAAACAAGGTATAGAACTAGGCGTGATACCATGAACATTAAAATAAGGTACTGTCAGGCAAATATTTGGGAGAAAAACAAGATATTATATAACACTTGTATAGCGTCATAGCTAGCAGGAATATATATGTACATAGAAATTAATTATATAATTATGTGTGTGTGCATGTGGATGTTTGTGTAGTGCAATGCGTGCTTGCGTGAGCGAAATATGTAGAGTGTGGTTGTGTATCATTCATTTAATTACATTTTTTTTGGTTGGTCAAGTAAATACAGTTTAACTAGATTAATTAGATTTAACCTAATGGAGGTTGTATTGATTTTTTAAAATTTTCGCGCAATTTTCTTTTTTTTCTTTTATAAGAACCTTCTGACTGTAGCAATCGCAAGAAAATAAGAATCAGTGAAGTCGGTCCAAGGGAAATAAATATGGATTCATTTTTATGATGATATTATATATAATATTATACAGATGTAGTTACTGTGGGTTCTACTGGCCTTTAAAGCTTTTGCGGGTTTTTCTGAAGCTCAGCTGGAATACTTACTCGTATAAGTGTATGCACATGGGCGTTTTTTATTATTCCTGTCGTTATGTCACCTGATGGATATATATACATTGGTATTCTATAGTACCTAGTGGCGATCTACCTTCTACCATCGTAAATATTAATAAAAGTACAAGATTGATTTTCCAGCTAAAAACTTATTACGTAAATAAACAATTTTAAAATCAATATTTCAGCTATATAAAAAAAAACCTAGCAGAACTAACCGAAAGTAAGAATCGATTTATTATGTAATGTTATAGGTAATTTTAGTTTATAAGTAGGTACTGTGTTGATAACGAATATTACAAAGCAAATTTGCAATCTACTCAAATCCCTGCTATCGGCCGATAAATAAATCGCAAATAATATACAGAAATCATTTGTCGGAAATAATGCGATAATCATGTCAATAGTGATAAGATCAGTTATCTAGCGATGATGTAATGAGTTTGGACATTTCTATACTTTAACCAAAACCAAACACAAAATGATTGGCAGAATGTTGTCAACCACGGGGAAAAAAAATCTTCAAACCAAAGAACGTTTTAAAACCAAAAAAACTCCTTACATATAACACACATATAATTATTAATACGTATTAAACATGGGTAACGCAGCCTACTTATCCACACTTCTTTTTTCTTCATTGCCAATCCATTATTGTCCCTTCGCTAAGTACAGGACTTCTTCCAGAAAGAGAGAGTTTTAGACCATAGTCCACGTCCTTGTAATTCCTTGATCGGAATAGGGCTATGGTATCCCCTGCTTGTCGTATGAGGCGACTGAAAGGGGCCTCCGGGGTTGCGGGCAGCAATAGTGGGAACTCGAACCGTCCAGCCAGGCGACCCCGGGAAGGACGGCAGTGTGTGTGTTCGCATACCGCCTTAAAGACCAGACGGAGCCCGATGGGGCAACGCGCTAAGAGGACTTCGATCGCGTTCCTTTGGAGATACTGGAGTCCTCTTCCGGCCGGCCGGCCACCAGGGGTTTTATTGCGGTAAAAATCCCACATAGCCGAGCGTCGCTGCCACGGCGTCGGGTACCTTTTGAAGATTTCTCCCTCGATAACAAAAAAAAGAATATAAGAAGAAACTATAGTCCAGTGCGCTGGCCAAGTGCGAATTGGTTGACTTGAAACATCTTTTAGAACGGCTTTGAGAACGGTTAAAGAATTTATTGTAGTAGGTATAGGTTTCTTCACGATTATTTTTTTCACTGTAAGAGAACTCGGACGGAAAGAATAGAACCTCGGACCTTCTATTAAGTGGCCGAGTTTCAGCCATTGGGATCACTGATCTCATATCTACACTTCTTAGAAGATTTAAGTAAACTTGTATACAGTGCAACATCTAAGTTAAACTTTTCTATATGAGATGCCGATTAAAAAAGGTTAATTACGAATTTCATATAAATTAAAGGCTGCAAGGCAATCTAATGGCATTCTCTCATATGGTATATGTTAAGAATAAGGCAAATAGGTAGATAATATGCAAATGGAAATATCGTAACGAAGGTATCCTTATAATAAATCAAGTAACATAATTGTGGTATCATGTGTTTTACCTTCTTGGATAAAACCCACAACATCATAAAAAGAACTAAGCATATTTCTAGAACTATTTCTCCTATTTCTTCCTATTTCTCTTTCTCCTTTTCATTTAAAAGTTATTTTTTGCGTATGGAGAAATCTGGTTTAAAATTTATCATTATGAAAAATGTAAATAGCGATAAGAGTTCATAAAATATAAGCCTAAAGAAGTACTTAAAGCTTGATGTTAATCAACTTTTAATTGTTTCAATAAGGAAAATATATCTCAATTATCATAGTTATGCACGCTACATTTGCGTTATAAATGTACGCTTTGATCGTGAAGCTGTCAGAAGTAACTTCATTTCGAAATAAGTATTAGTCCTTTGTAATGTTTCTGTTTAAATACATATACTGTGCAAAAAATCTTGTAAAGATAAATAAGTAATAAATGACTATTACAATTAATTCTGTCGTGTGCATCGCAAATCTTGCTCGTATTAAAGAAGTAATCGGTCTGAAATCAGGAAGGAGCAAGCGTTAAAAATGTCTTACATACATATTGATGAGATTGCCACGACTCTCCGTAGGTGATATGTTTATGTTTATGAATAATCACTGATACTGTCAACTTACTAGAAATATTTGTATAGGTACATCTCGCTAATTTCTTAGAAGCACGTATCACCTACATCCGCTGTGCTTAGGAATTAGCTTTACGCTATAACACGGTTTGAGAGAAATTAATATTATTTCCTTACAATCAGGGACCAAAATTTAAAATGGTGAAATTTTAAAATGTGCAAAATGACCGCTTGAGCGTCATCATAAGCAATGGAAGCAACAAAAACGAGTCAACCATCTTAGTTCTCAGAAGTCAGAAGAACGGATTATCGAGTTTAGTCTAGAACCTTTGTTATATATGAATTTGGATAGATGTCTTTGGACGGTAGTAGGTACGTGATCTTCATAGTCGTTTGTTACTTCAATTTTATAAAAGTAAAAAGACGCTAATGTTATACACATTGTAGTTGTAAAATATGATAAGTGATCCATGTTACTTATGTCCACAAGTAACATGGATTGTAATCCGTTTTTAAATTGGTATCTAGGGTTGGTCAAACGTTCCGGTCTGCCTGAACTTCCTGAGTATCTCGTTCTTACTACACTCTTCGAACAAAAACAAGGAATCGCTTTATGCTGGTGTTATTCGTCGAAAATAGAAGTATAGCGACTTCAAACTCTTAAACTTTTTACTACGCTTAAAGGATAAAGTTATTGCTTGCATAGCTGCCTTCTTCTGAGTCATTTCAAAATATTGCGGAAAGTCAGGTAAGGCATTATACTACAGTATTGTCTAGTAAACAATGGTAAATACTCATGGTTAATACGAATATAAAATAAAAAAGTTATTCACTTTTAGAGTGAAATAGTATTTCATTGAGATTAGTCATATACGCGCTCTATTGTTAATTTTATAACATTTACGTGGAAAATTTCTTGGAAATGACAAATTTAACGTGACGTGAATGACTAAGGTTGTATACAATGCTGAAGTAAACCTTAAAACGTCATCGATTAACGTCAACCTCGATGAGAAATATGAAAGATAAGTTAACTGAAAATTTAGCAGGGTTAGGGATGGAAGATCCCATACATAAGTAGTAAAATTTGATATTTGTCTGGCAATACCCCCTTGGATTTTAAATTTTAGCCATAGGAAAAAAGATTAAATATAGAGTTGAATGACTTTGGCTATTGTTATTTCTTGGAAACATGACTCATTTTAGCCACAGTTTGTTTGTAAACTTATATTAATTTATAATTAAAAAAAAACTAATATGTTGTTCAAATATGTAGTAAATTACAAGTCAGTTAATCTAATTTAAAATTCTGTTATTTCGAAATAATGGACATCTTTTTTCTACAGGTCTACAGATATATATTAAAATTAGATACCAGAAACTCATAGACCCTTATAAGGCGCTAAGTAATTTCTGAGAATTACCATTAGGCTTTAATTGCTTTACTCACTTGGTACTCTACTGGGAAACTTGGCTAAAAACCTGACGTACAACGTAATGATATCATCCGATTACGTTACAACACCGTAATCAACTTAGTACGATCCATATGCGTATGAATGGACGGTTTAACATACATTGTACGTATTATCGATCAATATACGGTTGTTAGAACTCTTTGTATTTTGATTTAAAGGCAGGAGCGTAGCTATGACTGTCTGCCGTATCAATTATACGGGGCCCCGGGGCCCCCTACTGTGTGAAAGCAAAAATTAATAAAATCTGTCCAAATTTTGACTGATAGATAATTATGATGAATAAATATTTCTCTTTATTTTACGCAAACTATTTTTTATTTTCTGAGAAATATTTACCCTTCCTAAGGGCCCCCACAAAATTTTATACGGGGCCCCGCTAAGACACGCTACGCCACCGCTACGCCTAAAACTAGAATTTGAAGCACTGGTGTGTGCTGGTCTAAAGGGTGTCGTAAATTGCCAACCGTACTATAGTATATAGTATTGTACTATATTTCGGGTCTGCGTACTATGGGTATACCTACTATTGAAAAAATAACGCAAAAAAACTATATTTACAACAACAAATAAATCCATGAGTTCTACTGTAGGTATCTATGTTTTATATGTTTACTGTATTTTTATTTGTTAGCGGATGAATGGTCGGAAATATTGTTTGTATGCTTGAAGTTTTGTGAGCGTGAAGTGCAACTGCAGTGTGTACAATTAATTTAATTGGTTTTCTTTTTATACCGTTTTAATAAATAAATACTTTATTTTGTCGTTTACCCGAGGCCTTCTAACTGTGCCTTAGAGGTAGCAACAGATGTGCGGCTAATATCAGGTATTACTCTGATCTTATCTGTGTTGTGTGATAGATCTCCGTAGTCGACATTAAAAGTAGTCAAAAGCCAGTATAAATAGAGTGACTTATCCATAATAAGGGTCATCGTCAACCCATTCGTCGGGTCGTCGTAGTGTAGTGAGTTTAGATTTCTGTTCTGGGTCTGGGTGTTTGTGTATTCGTCTTTGTGTGTCCATGGTACCCACAACACAGGAATGTGTTGTGGGTACCATGAATAAATCCTAGTGTGGGGCTATGGGTGTAGAAAGCGTGTTTTTAAGGTACCTAGGTACCTTAAAAACGTATAAGATCTACTTAAGTACAGCAATTAGTTCAAGTCATGGTTTAATAGAGTGCTATGCGGTAATCTGATTAGGCTTCAGTTACAATACTGACGTCACTCATAACACCTGGATTCCGCAATGATGTTATGTAATTATTACCGGCGACATTTTATAGGTTTCTTCATTCTATTCATAGCAGAACGATAGGTATAACAGGAATAAGGTTGTTTTTATTTCTTTTCTTGATTAATTGAAGTAGTCCTTCAGACATTGAGTGGGCAGCAAGTAGATTAATTATAGCTAATTAATGACTGGTACGTATTATTTACCTACCAACAATACTATATTTAAATAATTGACACAATACGTAATAATATATTATACTTTACTTATTTAATGTTTTAAATTAATTTCAATGCGATAATTACTATTATATTCCGTGTGAAAATTAAGCATTCTAAATTAAATCTTAAGTCAATTACCTGTTTTTTCTTATCACTGTTTGCTTTCAAATAAATTTATATCAGTAAACGAATAACTTAATAGTAGCGACATCTGCTAGAAATTCTGTTCGATAGCGACATCTATGAATACGTACGAGATCAAACAAGCTGATGAATCTTATTCCAAGTTAAACGTTACGCCATCTATCGGCATGAGTAAAAATCAACCCGTGCCGTAGAGCGCCATCTGTTGAAGCATCTTACAACTACGACAAGCGTTAGTTCACAAAGTCCGTACAGCGGTACGTAGTTCGTAGCTATTTTTATAGATGGCGCTGTATCCATATTTATTAGTAAAATCAGAAAACAATTAAGATTAGGTATTGAAAGTTTCATAAAGAGTTAATATGAGCAACTATATACATATAAGTATTATAAATGACATGAAACTTACCAGTATCGTTGAGCAACCCATGTATATCCGTCGTCGACCCATCGGCCGACATCGCTGTAACAAAAGAACATACATACATAAATACATTTTGCTTACAATATTGGTAACTTTGCAAAATATTACTTCATATAACTATTAGGCAAAGTTATTCTATAGTTAGTTTTGTTGGTTTTAAAATATGTATATCTGTTGTAAAAAGCTGTTTCTTCGTGTAAAATATTTTTATAGCCGGTTGAAGTTTTACGCCAACATGACTTTTCATGATAATATACCTACTTACTATCAACGACGCCATAAAACATGTCTGCTGACCAATTGGTACAGCAATCGGTCACGGTCAATAACTGTGCGGCTACGTCGTTTTTATCATAATAATCTTCTAACGTAGTTATTAATAAAAAGTATCTTTGAAATATAGAAAATCCTAAGATTTACTTACATACAAAAGTATATGTCATAATTATATTAACAATGAAGATTAGTGATTTTCTAAATTATGAGTTAACTTCGTATCCTCTTTTAAGCAACCGCAACGTATCTAGTCCTCACAGATGTCCATGGGCAGCAGTGGCCAGTTACCATCAGGTAGACTGCAAGCTCGTTTGCTACTTCAGTGTTATAAAAAAACCATATACAACGGGTTCTACCTGATGTCAATTACAGACACGTTGCCACTCGTCTAACTCATAGACTTAGATATTTTTCTGTCTAACTTGTCTCATTAGCAGATCGGTGTGAGATAGCAGGGTTATTTATTGCACCTTTAACAATTAGATTTCTGCAAATAGCTAGATATTCTACTAGGGTTGTCACAATCAGATATCTCGAGAAAGTAATTATTAGGTAAAAAATTAAGGGAAGCTTTTAAGTGAGTAGAGTATCGAGGTTTTAATTAGAGGACCATTACAGATGTCCATGGCTGGCAGTGGCCTTACCATTAAGCGAACTGTATGCTCGTTTGCTTCTTCCACATAATAAAAAAAAATATAGTTCAACCGGGGAGTACCACCTGTTACTGGCGTGAAGCAGTTCTTGCGTTGCTGAAGAGTGTGGTAGCAGACTTACTTTCAAATGAGGCGACCATTTTTGTCCGCGGGAGTAGGTAACAACGCATTTTATATTGACTTCAGACACCCCGTTTTTAAAGTTGACCACAGATCTCCATGAGCGGCAGTGACCACTTACCGTCAGGTAGACTGTATGTTTGCTACTGCAATCGTATCTATACTAATATTATAAAGCACTAGAGTTTGGTGAAACGCGCTAATCTCAGGAACTACTGATTCGAATTGAAAAATTCTTTATGTGTTGAATAGTACATTTATTGAGGTAGGCTATAGGCTATATTACATATATGTTTGTTTGTTAATTTTTATGTAGCAGCGGGTGAAACCGCGTGGCGCAGCTAGTAAAATATAATATTACCACAACCGGCAGGATCTTAGACGTATTATACTATTGTGCATGTTAATCATGATTTGTTACAAAGTAATAGGGATGTGAATTAGCTGGACAAAAATAAATTTTATAATAATCGATTTTATATTTTAATCAAACAATTGATTTTCCAAAAATCGATGTTCTTACAAAAAATAATCGATTTATTTAAAATAGATCTTTATTGTTTTTTATTATAAAGTTAGCCCCCAAATACCCCAAATAATAGGCACTAGATGACATTGCAAGTACATAATTATATTATAGAGCTGCTTATAAAATATCAAAAGTACTAAACTACGAAATAAATAATCTTTTTAATAATTCAAAGCTGCGGAAAAAATCGAAAGTATAAACATAAAATCAATTAATTTAAAATCGGTTATTTATGACCAACAAATCGATTTATAAAAATCGATAATCTAAAAAATAATCGATTTATTGAATAATCGATTATTTTTTCACATCCCTACAAAGTAGTGTCCGATCTTAACTATAATATCCATATTTTGTTGTCATATCGCTACTTCACGCTATCCGTCACGCTTAACTAGTCACGGCCTTCGGCATTCGTTGTCTACGTAGGAATTTACTACTTACTAACTACTTACTATTTTACCACGCTTTAACTATAACGACATAGTATTTATAGTAGTACTTGTATATCACTTACTAAGATACTCTGAGTCATTTGGCGTATTTAAACTTATGTTAGAAAATATGACGGAAGCCTTCACAGTTTCACATTTCATAGTTTGTTAGGAATAATTGTGTTAGGAGTTGCTGAGTTTATGTTTGAAGGATGCTAGGCAGATGTCCCACCTACATCATTGTGAGGTTCCCGAGGACATAGGCTTCCGTTAATGTGGGTTGTTAACAAATAATCATTACTAACACCTACACCATATACACGAGAAGACGCTGCTACTCAGGTCAGATTCGGATGGAAGGTGAATTTGGGAGATCCTGAAGATCCATATACACTAGCCAGAAAACATTATTTAAATTAACTAGTTGTATAATTATTAACTGATTAGTGGCTTTTGCAGGGCTGTAAGGCATGTTGGGGTAACATCGGAGCTGGGATAAAGCCGTACAGTTTAAATTGTGGAATAAATTGACCACATTTATAAAATTGGCGACTCCATATACCATGCCATAAAAATTAGGTACGTACTTGATACAACGATTTTCGCTACACTTGCAGTCGACCGATTTTACCACAGCTCCGATATTACCCCGACTCACCTTATGCCCTGAGTACTCTATTTAACAATGCGTTTATTAAGTTTAAACAGTTGTAGCGGTGATGACACTGAAAGACGAAGAATTCTACCGCCTTCAAACTTATGAGCAAATCTACCAATATAATATTTGAATGTGCAGCGTATGAAATCTCTAAAGCAGTAAACATAAAACTTTATGAGCAACTTTCATGGGAAAATCTCGTGATCTTTCTCCGCTTCGATAGAAAGGTAAGATGGAACTTGTTGGCACTAAACCGCTGTTTATTTTACCTACTTATTATTTATTACAGTGAAACAGGTATTAAGATGGATAGTTTTTAATAAATAGCTGTAAATATCAAGCACATTTTATGTAATTAAATTATTTTCCAAATTTACACTGTTGAGGTCGGGTTCCGATCTATTGATAGTATTAGAAAAATATTGCAATGGACAATTTGTAGTTCTACTAGAACAAATGTTCTAGTAGAACTATAATACCCTCCGAACACAAAAGCAGTAACTCGAAAAAAACGTGTTTTTGATTTTTATGAATTCGGACAGCTTAAGAAATTATGCATCTTATGATTTAACCCGAATGACTGTAACTATCTACTTTGAAAATATCTTTTCTCTCAATTTACTATGCGATACAAGGAAACGACTTTCACATAACATTAATTTTCTCGAAACTTACTTCAAATGATATACCGCTATTGTGCTTCTGAGGGCAATAAACACAATAATTAATTTAAGTTTATTACATTTATTCTGTAAAACCTTATTATAGAGCTGTACCGATTTAGACCGGAGTGGCAAATGTATAGAAGTAGGTACGTATACATGTATGAGAGAAGTGTACAAAAGAGTTTAACCCACTAAAATACGTAAGACATTGTTGTCAGTGTGTGAATATTGTGCATTTGTTAAAACACAAATTTAAAATTAAAATACACTTAATTGATACACATTATTTCTTAATTAACAGATTTAATTATGGATACAGATTGTAGTTTTAAACGTAAAAATTATATAAATGAGTGTTTACGGTCACAATACAAAGATAACGCGCTGTTAGATTTGTGGTTTTTTAACAGACCGTGAATAGATATTCTTGGTTTTATTGAAACATTAGTGTCTTTAATAGTGTCACATTAACATATGGTGTATTAAGAGCCTTAACAAGGATTTATCGCTTTAGAATAAACTTCTTCATACGCATAAAAAATAAAGATTCCTGTTTCTGTATACCGCATAAATTTGAAAAAGAAAAAACTTGGGATATTGAGGACAAGTAGTAGTACAAACTTTTAACATGATAAAAGATCTTGAATGTCTTTGTGTTTGCACCACATCGAACCAAAACTACTGATTCTTATGTAATGTAACCGTGTCTTAAATATATATAAACCCAAGATAAATACTAGGTAGCTACACTTTTCTCGTTTCTGTGAAGGGAATCCACTTATTCCTGTTATTATAGCCTACTTCGAAAAATCGATCGAGGAATTCTACTTCGTCTCCGTTCGAGGTTTTTTCTTACTTTCTTTCATCGACTGTTCTATGAACTTTGAAATTTAAGATTGCTAATTTTTGAGCAATGTTGGCTACACTTAAGTTCATTGCATATGCAGTAAATCAACTTAGCATCTTTCGAATATTATATCGTAACTCACTTATATAGTTAGCTACTTTTGTCTAAACAAGTCCCTTATTCATTGTACGTTCCTGCAAAAATCATTATGATATTTCGACATAGCATATTGATTCACAAATATTCCGATACTGTCATTTACAAGTAATATTTTTACGTGAGACATTACACTGATATTTATCAGTCAATCTGTTAGTTATTACCAATAATAAGGGGAAAAACCAAAGGTACATTGGCCTTAAGCATTGCGTAACGATCGCCACAAACCTTTATCACCGTGATTGTGATTCTTCAAGCCCTTTCACTTAATAAGTTTAAAAATATATTTCTAGATTACTGCTTTAAAAGGGAAATTGGATACACAAAGATAAAAGAAAAACCCGCTGAGTTTGCCGGATCTTTAAGTGTCGATCCGGTAGTGTTAAAAATATTGTACCTGAAAATCTGTAAGTGGCCCGTAGGCCTATAAAATAATATAGTCATTTCATTTTAAACATTCGTGCTGCGCTCCATTCATAAGTAAGTATCTATTTACTTTACGACCACGATAAATAAAGATCACATCTTCGAATCAATCCATTAATGTAATGATAAGTAACCATCACATTAAGTAACCTACGCATCACCTGGACCTTGAACCTCGCATCGTTAAAACTAACCGCCCACTACATGACTATATTTATTATTGCACACAATGTTTATCGATGACATGCAAATACAAAATTGAACTGTTTGTCTGAGATTTTATAACCATTTTTACGTTATTTGCAAGTTATGCCATAAGTATCGCACAATGAGGCAATCGGCAAATTTAATTACGAATATTTGTCCATATTTTTTATATGGTCACAGTTTTGTGATATTCATAAAATGCCAATTGCATATTAGATCTCTTTTATTTCTTTCCGTTCGATATGGCTGAAACTATGTTTCTGAATCCTATTGGCTATTACCGAGAGGATCATACTCCATCCTGAAAAAAAAATTATAAGCATGCGTGAAACAAACACGGTATCAAAGATTAAATAAACTCATATCCAAATAGTATAGTCATCCCAATTCTATTACCAAATTAATCATCCATTCAACATAATTATAAAGATCATCATAAATCTTTCCTGAAGTTGGTAATAGTATCATCTATCCTTAAGGTCTAAATTAGATTGCCTTGGATAAGTAAATCTCCCTTACCACACTCTTTAGATCAGAACACAGACCTTTAAATTGTTGTTATTAAGCAAGAAATGTAAGTAGTTTGCAACTTCAAACAACAGTGATTTATTTATATCATATCAAAATAAGAGGGAAATAACAGAGGCTGAATCATAATCCGATCGGAAGTGGGATCCTCGATGCAAAGGTCAATAATATCAATTTGTATTCGATACACTACGCGTACGATGAGTTGCCAAATATAGAGTGTTAGTGACAATGATACGAATAATGCCTCTGAGGTCATGTGCCATTGTTGAGTAAAGCCAAACATTAGAAGTTAGCAAAGGTAATAGAACTCATTGTGATGTTTTTGATGTGAAACATCTATAAACGTAAACCGTATAGTTGGCGTACCGATGCCTTTATTTATTTTAGCGCTATCTCTTATCCATTTTTGGAACTATTAAGTAGCGAACAATAATAAGCGGACTGCGGTGTTAGTTCGACTTAGTGCGGGATCCTGTTCGTAGATGGCGTTATTATACTTATGGTATACATTTAGTTCCAGTCGCAATTTTGTCTTTTATGCATGTTACTTATACGAACACGATGTCTCACATCTGCCAGGCGTCCCGTGACGGCGTATGTATTGTTGTTCGTATGTATGTTTTTCTGTATGTTCGTTTCTTTTTAACGGATTGATGGATTATGTCATATGACATATCATTGGAATCGTCTTTGTTTGTAAAGCGACGTTTGGGCTGTAGCGCGTGCAAAGGAAATGGCATACATGTATATATATCGAGAGTTCAAAAAATATCACCCTCCTGATGCAGTTGGGTGTAATGAAAGAGCAAGCCATTCTGAAACATTGTTCATTATTGTTTAATATTACCAACTCTTATAAATCGCTATAAACAATTATATTTATTGTAAAGCATCCTTCATAATCATCTTGTCTTGTCAAATTTTTGATACACTAAAAACTTCTTACTTATCAATATATGTCTAATTTCTCTTTGATTTCCCTCAATACCATAGTACATAGGTTATAACGATAAAATTCACATACAAGTACATAATTACAGATATCACCGGAATGAGGAACGAGGCAATCGGCAGCGAATGCCGTTACATTAATAAGATTCTCGTAAGCTTCGGATAATGTGCTCGTGCGTAACCAGAGTAATTATTGAGTTTAGATCTCTCCTACTTGTTAAGGTAAGTGTATAAAATCCGTAATTGTATACAAAACAGAAATGTATATTATGCGTAAAACTTCGCTGCAATTAATGTGAACATTTTGCTTTTAAGATAATAATGTTGAACAAGAACCTTTGGTCAATTATTGTACACCAATGTAGCTCGATATTTTATGCTTTCCTACAATTTGTATACAATTCCTCTTTTTTCTACAATTCGTGTTCATCTGATTCGTATTTTTCTAAACATTGTATACATTTCCAAGAATTTGTAAGAATTCGCAGGAAACGTAAGTATAAGAAAGTTTTGACGAATTATTATACACATTTCCTAAATTGGTTCAGTATCGTATGTATACATTTTCTAGAAATTGTATACAATTCTCTAATTATGTGCATAACCGGTAACATAATCACTGACATACGAGAAGCATTTTATGTGGTAAGTAGTTGTGTCGTAATATTGTATCTAATATTCAATATTGATATAATAAACTTCTTAAGAGTAAAATCATACTTCATCGCTTTTCAAAGTTATTTGATTATAAAGAATATTCTCGCATTCTACTACATTCTAGATGAGTAGCGGTCACCATATCGATCTGATAGGTTTTAGTTTCAGGGTACGAACCCCTGTCGTAAGGATATTATTGACTCCATTCTCTTTTCTGATAAGGAGAAGAATATAGTAGATCTTTTTGTGGTCCAATTTTAAAGGCCTGCATCATATATTTTTTCCTCATTAACAGCAGTTTTTACCGCTGACGAATTCTGGTTTGCAAGGTATGGTTCTCTTACTACATCCATAAACATGGTTAGTCGAAGCATTCCATCTTAGTGCTCACTGATAGCAACGCATGTGGCTAGTCTCCAGTAAGGACCTCTGATTATCTGGAATTGTTTACAAATGCTGGCCGTGGCAGAAGCTGTTTACTCTCAGGAAAAATGCGTGCTTATTAGCTGATCATATACAAAAAGCCTCTATTTGTCTTCCAGAACATAATTAAAATAATATAACAACTCTTCACAGTTGTTCATCGTAAGGACAGTAGTAATAAAACTGTCGCACATCAGACTATGTACAACAAAAAGTAAACGCACCACGCCCTATATAAAATTATAGTCATTAGTACGATGATGATGAGAAGAATACTCATACTTACGTCATTTTACGACGGATCGTGCAGACATATTAATGTAAATCTGAGTTTTTCAAACTTTTATTTGGGCGACTTCCATATCATGTAATATATTTCGCCACCCACTTAGTATATGAAAATATTTCGCGAAAATATATAATTTATTTATATTTAAATATTTTATAAATACGAAATATGTAAAATATTGTTATTTATTTAAAAATAAGTTATCAGTCAAATAAAATCACCTAAAAAGATGCTAAACGCATTTCATTAAAGGCTTTTCAGTAAACACACGTTTTTTAATTTAGTTTACACATTTTTGCCTTTAGCTGTGACTTCGCGACCCCCTCTGAGAGGCTTGAGTCGGTACCCCTAGAGTCTCCCTACACTTTGAAAAACACTGATTTAAATAATGTTTCACGTTATTCGTGCCCCAAATTATTTTAACAGCTTTTGATTTCGTAGAATTTAATCAAGTCAACAGTTTACTAGTCTCAAAGTCGAAAGGTTGAATATTATGATGTCACTAATGTATTACATAATAATAAAAGAGTTCGTTACAAAATAGATTTATTTAAATGAATCATCATAGTTCCAGTTCCATAATTTATTCTATACTAGCTATGCCCCGCCCTTATATTTTATGTTATTACTTATTTATGTTAAAAAAATGTTACAACCCTAAACTGTAAGAACTTTTGAGAATCGATAGATGTTAATAAGTTTGGGTTGTAGCGCGTGCCAAAGAAATGGGCATACACGCTCGAAAAATATTACCTTCCACCTGATGCAGTCGGATAAACATAAATGAATACCTACCACCCTTACATAATAAATAATCTACACCTCTAACTCAGGGCGTAAGTATTACGAGTGTATAAAATTTTAAAGTATATAGTAGGAAGTTAAGTTGCGAGATATACCTATTACAGTTGCTCATACAATTTTATTATTATACGCCTTTATTCGAACTCAATTTAATGATGAAACTACAGAAAGTAGACTAACAGCCCATAAACTGATTAATAGTCAGCAATTAATTATTACAAAACATGAGCACTAGATATCTAGGATTTTGCGGTTAAAAAACATACCATGTAGACTTGTTTAGGTTTTAAATGCAATTCCTAGAACCAGATAAATTAAATGTAGAACATGAGCCGCTAAGACTGACGTATCAATGAAACGTTACGTAAGTATTAAGATTACAGATTAAATAAACTTAGACAGATTTCAAAGAAAACTATTATACTAATTATAAAATGTCGCATCGTAGCAGGAAAATGAACGTATGATATTAGTACTAATAACAGATACCAGTCCAGCGGTCGAAATTCGTCCAACACTTTTGTAATTTTTTTATTGATACCACAAGCTCGTCAATAGCTTACAAAAACAAAGGCATTATGACTAACAAAAGAAAATGATACTTAATTGTTTTGCCTTTGCGTAGTAAAACGTCGCATTTTTTTTGTTTTGCTATTTTTTGCCTTTTTATACGAAGAATTAGGGTTTATTACGGATTTTTTATTTATATGTTTCGATAGATTTAACAAATATATGCTATATATAACGTTATTAATAAGAAAATAACTAACCAGGTGTTATATTTACCCGGTCGAACAACATTGGTTCTACAATGTTGTTCCACCGGGGAAGTACCACCACCACACCTATTTCTAGTGTGTAGCAGTTCTTGCGTTTGGGTGGAAGGGTGTTGCCGGCTTACTTTTATTGAGGCGGCCATCTCAGTCCTCGGGAGTAGCAACGCATCTGGGATAGACTTCATATAGAATACCTGTTCTATATGAAGTTGCTTACAAATGTCCATGCGCAGCAGTAACCACTTACCATCAGGTGGGCTGCTTGCTTGTTTGCTACTTCATATTTATAAAAAAATAAGGCAACAGATACACAAAATACATACGTCATCAATTCTTCGACATATTTAGTGGGATAAACATGTCCATAAAAAGCATATCCAAACACGCATCAAATTGACAACTTCCTTCATTAGAGTAGGTTGCAAGAGTTGCATAATAAGGAAATTGGTACACCTTAGAAATAGTACAAACAGCTATCTAATCTAATGTGGAAAACCTCATGACACACTTTCTTCGTATCGGAAAGCAATGCTATTCTGTCCGATGGAAATTGTCACTTACGCTTATCAGTTGTGTCCATTGATCGACGTTATCGTATATCGTATGTCTTTACTATGATAAAAAGTTCTTTTAAGTTTTGCCGTTCGGTAGCGTTTAGTAAAGTGCCTTTAGTGGTCACTTCGAGCAGCCCTTACCCTCAGGCTACGAATGCTTCAAGCGTAAGCCTGAAGCCGAATGAACCGAATGAATATGGCTGATGTTGTATGATGAAAATTGCGGATGTTCAAACTACGCTAACGATTGTAGCGCAAAACGAATCTTCCACGCCTGGGTATCGCACTTTAAATTACGTGGCCTAATTAGTTCCGTCACATAATATATTTACTGCAATATTTAATAGTAGCCAATATTTCTTGGTCTAGGATTATGCTTAGATTCCCGGGAAGGACGGAAAGGGACGTATGGGTGGTATCATAGCGACGTAAACTAGACGATGCGGTGGGCCCAGCCGCTCACCTGGATGAAGCCCGATGTGGCAACACGTTCAGAGGACTTCGGTTACGTTCCGTGAGAATTTCAGAATACCTTTTCACAACGCCACGGATTACATGAGGGAGGTTTTAGTGCGGTAATAATCCCACATTGCTTCCAAGATGCCAGGTACCTTCTAAAGATTCCCTCTCGAAATAAAGTAAAACAAGTTATGCTCCCATCTGAGTATAACCCGTTTTTTTGCATGCATCTTGAGTAGTTCTAATTTTGAGAGTCGTAATACAGACATAAGTATTATTACTTTTTCAAACAAAATGTATGGTACGTGTGGGATTCAAAACACAATTTTCCCGCTTATTTGATCCGAATGACGCCATCACGACGCCATGACCCACGATAATAATCAAGACGTGATCTTAGTCATATAGCTTTTAAATATTCTTAAGTGTTCTAACCACAATTAGTTTAGGTGTTACATAATGCAGTTGTATATAGTTTAAACTGAACATTGCAGTTTAGCTTATGTGTACAGTTTGTAAACAATCTTGTGAGAATGTATGGGTGTTTTTTACTTTTTACGCAAAGCCTACTGGTAGGATTTCGATACAATTTGGCACTGGATTTAAGATTATAATTATAATAAGCCTTTATTGCTGTTTGCTATATTTTACAATGCAAT
This sequence comes from Cecropterus toxeus, assembly GCA_018249875.1. Classification (NCBI taxonomy): domain Eukaryota; kingdom Metazoa; phylum Arthropoda; class Insecta; order Lepidoptera; family Hesperiidae; genus Cecropterus; species Cecropterus toxeus. Next base: position 9,102 of record DWNE01000702.1, on the reverse strand, counting down.
ATTATATATACTACTGACGATCGATTATTTTGTTTCAGTAACAGCTTGTCCTTCGACAAAGGCCTCCTCACAAGATTTCCACCTATCTCTGTCTCGCTATTCTGGTCCATTCTGGACCTCAGGAGTGGTACCCGAGAGACGGCAAAAGGAGTAAAGGTCGACAGATGAAACGTTGGGAGGATGAGCTCAAAAGAGTTGCCGGTCCAGAATGGACCAGGATTTAAGATATAGATTAACAAATAGTATGCGCGTGGTATAAAGGACTACAGCGAACGAAGCTGCGGGAATACGTTAGTCTTGTTATAAGTAAATTTACGAGTAAAATTCCATTATCAATTATGACTGAGGACTAAGTGGAAATGTTTCATTTAGCAGGATGACGTGATGGAGGGGTCATTATCGTTCATGGAGGGGTCCATGTTCGATCCTTAAATAGAATACTTATTTAATTGATAAATTTATATTTTTGTTTTAATTCTGTTTTTGAGTAGTCTGCATGTTCATTGCATCCCCGATGTAGGGAATCCTAATGTGGTATATTGTGCGTATAATGGTAAACATTATCCCCTTCTGACGAAGTCTCGGTGCGATGACGCAGATCCCACTGCGGTCATACATCAAAATACATATGTATTTAAAATAATTATTTACCACAAGATAGTGTATAATTGAGGAATATTTAAATAATCTCAATCTATTATATCTTTGCTATTATATAAAAATGAGATGGCGTGTGTCTGTTTGTTATTCAATCACGCAAGAACCCCTGGTCCGATTTACTTAAATTTTGCACGGATGCAGCTTATTTACCTAGTCAATGTATAGGCTTTGGAATTCGATATATTTAAAGACAACTATTATATGTCTCGTAACAAAGCACGAGTATTTCAGTTAGTTGTGTGTATTCGTATTTGTGTGTCCATGGCACTCGAAACAATCAAACCATTGCGAACCAACGCATCCTTAATGTGAACACATTACCTTATTCTAATGTGAAAATTGTTTCAATGTTAACCAACACATTTTATAAAAAAATACCTCCTGTCATTGGTATTTGGGTAATAATTGTCATTATTTAAATGACGATTATTACCCAACGTACCCACGTATTTATCATTAAAACACAGTAGCCTTTAGTTACTAAAGATCACGATTGAGTGGGCTACAGGTATAAATGAATTTGTTGTCCCGTTTTTATATTATTAGTATGTATAGGCTAATTCTTTAACGCGATATTTATGAGGTTCTACGAAGTGACCCACGTCACGATAAAGGCAAACTTTAAATCACGCGCTACTTGTAGGAAGTATTGTGTTAAAAGGGAAAACCGCAAAATTTAAAATACTTAAACATTAAATTTTATTAACAGTCAAAAGTTTAAAATTCATAGTAATTGTTAAAAGCGTGCCTTGATTTTGAAATATGTAGATTAATATCAGCTACCAATGATTTAATTATTTGCAATCTGTTAATCCATTTGGGTTTTCACAGTAGTGAGAGGCGTGCTCAGTAGGCGGATAAAGAAATCATAAAAACGTGTTTACTTATACAACGAGCCAGTGCGTACAGCACTGGCTCGTTGCCTGTACTGTTTTAGACTGAGTTACAGGTGTTAAAAGGGAGGGGAGTGACAGGGAGGGGCTGTAGTCGGGGAGTAGTCGATTACGGTATTCCCTGTCTGTCGTAAGAGGCGACTAAAATGGGGGTTTCTTAGGTTGCAGGCAGCTAGAGTGGGAGCTCGAATCGCTCAGTCCCTTAAGCAGCCCCGAATAGGACGGCGGCATATGTAGCTGCATGTCGCCGTAGACACCGTAAGGTGCAGGGGGACGGTCACACGTCGCCCCGCTAGGGGACACCGAGGGGATTTAGTGGGTAAAATCCCACATATACCGGAGTCACTCCCAGGACTTCGATGTATCTTTTGAAGGTCCCCCCCCTCGCCAAAAAAAGGTGTTAATCAATTGCTATCATATTATAATTCACCGATAACAAGCGATACCATGGGCATGATGAACTTAAGAACAACAACTCAGCATAGTCATTTGATACTAATGGTCACCCATGCAAGTCTCAATCGCGAGCAAAGTTGCTTAATTTTACGCATTAATTACAAATTATAAAACCTGCCGAGTTAAACGCGCTAATAATCCAATCTAAATTCCAATATAGTGCAAAGTTATTGACAAATCTACTCCCAACTTCAGTATCTTTCTTGATTTACTTTATGCAATACTAAGTAATAACAGGTTTTAAAACATATTTTATAAAGAATCTATAATTTTCACAAGCATATAATTCTTCTTTGGGAAAATAATATTTACTTGTAATTGTTTTTATTGCAGTTGACATTGAGTATCACGAAATTAATAAATTAAAAAATAAAAACCGGCCAAGTGCGAATCGGACTCGAGCTCGAACGGTTAATTTAATTTATTATATCTATTTTAAGTGAATACATAAATAAAAATTATGTGAATATTACAAGCATCTACCTGTTGCCGTTACTGATATCGAGTAAAAATATTACGTTTATTTTATGGAAGCCCGCATTAAATATTTATTTCGTTCTGTTATTAGTATTTGTCGTAATAGTGACAACTGAGATACATCACCTGTGAAAATTTCAACTGTCTTCCTATCATGGTTCTTTAGATACAGGCTGGTGACAGACGGACAAACGGACACACAGACAGCTCATTCATAGTAATAGGGTCCCATTTTTGCCCTTAGGATACAGAACCCTATAAATAATAAACTCACTATATAAATTAAATCATTATTGACGTCAAACTGAATTTCCCAAGCGCAGTACAAAAAGTATTTCCTTTTATTGAACTCAATTGATATGCTAGCCTTGTCCGCAAAGGCCCAGTTGTTTATAAATATCTTATCATCCTTAAAGAAACAATAATAATGCAACTGATATTGTGTCTTACTACGGAAGCATGATCGCCTGCGATGAAAGATAAATGCTAATAAAACGTACACGGCGTAGTAAACAATACTTTATGCGAGAAATTGTCAGGTAAAAATTCTCTTATCTCCTAAAAAAGTGGATTTTTCTTATTCTGATAGAAGATTTGTATCAGCAGTAGTCCGATAAGAGATTCTTCATCGAATCGTTGACAGTTGATATCTTTTTTTTCTATAGCAAATGACAATATAGTCCACCGTCAGGTAAGAAGTCTCTGCCGGTCATGGACATCTCCATTTATTTGTAAAACATGGGTTCAATTTGAAGTTAATCACAGATGTGTCTTACTCTCGAGGTCTAAGATGTTTGCCTCATTTATGAAAGTAAGCCGAGAATTACAACCTTTAACTTAAAAAAAGAAGTACTTCAAAATATATACATATATAGTATCTACGTAATTGGTGTCCTACGGACTAAACATTACGTAAACGTTTTTGTCATTTCCTTTTGCGATCCTTGCTTTAGAAACACAACTTACTTATGCCCAGAAAAATAAAACATAGATTGGAGCTTTAGTATCTAAACATTTTTGACAATACATTTTAATCGCGTGTCGTTACATACTCATAGTAAGACTAGTCTTTATTTATTGTTAAGGAAAACCGTTCTTTACAATTTAAGCGGTGCCTACAGCAATTTGACAGCGCCAAAGACAAAAAGTGTTCATAAAAATTTAAAATCCTTAACACATTTCCTGTTATGTTATTAAAAACACATCATTCAAACCAATAATCTTCTGCACGAAACGGTAGTGAAATTTAGGTTTTATGTCTATTTAATATAAGTAACACGGCTATATCGCACAGTTTAAAGCAGTACGCTTTTTAAGTCATTGCAGTAATCTTTGAAACTTGGATTTTTTTAATCATTTTGAAGTAGCATACGATCATGTAATCCGCCTGATGGTATACGGTTGATACAACACATCAACAAAATTGTGATGTAAAACAGAGTAAGAGCCGGTCCACATGGCGCGTTGCGTCAGCGTTGCGTCGACGTAGCGCTGTCGCCGCGTCGTTTTACATACTAATAATCATAGTGTACACACGATGCGCTGCGTTGACGCAGCGCGTTCTTGACAGAACTGCAGCGGGCGGGAGACTTCTCATTGCGTCGCGTCGTTACAACGTCGTAGTAACGCTGTGTTGGCGCAGCGCCCGTGTGGCCGGCTATGCGTCAAAACCTTTGCGTTGCGACGACGCAACGCAAAGGTTTTGACGCAGTTAATAGTTTCAAAAGCGTCACGTTTCCCTCCTCTTACCGGTACAAAGGAAGCCTCATTAAAATCTTCAGAATAACGAGTTTTATGTAATTTTCCTTTTTAAACTTTTGTGGGAATACCATGATGAAAAACAAGTTATAACGACAGGGAAAAAGGATTTTTACATTGACTTCAAAAGTTAACTTGTTTGCAATTTTCAAAGTATTTGAAACGTTTAATCATATTATTTATATGCAAAAAAATAATTCCCTATAATCCTATGGCATTATATAAACAATGTAGGTATTGTTTTCATCATTTAAATTTTCATTCATCGAGAGGTTTTTGCGAGACATTAGTTTTACATGCACAATTTGATTAAAGACCAAGTATTTGTACTCGTCAAGCTTAAGAATTCTTTAGCTTTTCGAGAATGTAATTACATTATGCCTTTAATTACTAAATGATTTTTCAACCATATTGTAACTAACGGATTATAAGAAAATTTTCGTTCTAAGGAAGTATTGAAAGACAAATATTTATATTACAGTACGAATTTAAATTTAAAGAATGACGCCAAGCCTTTTGTAATAAGTTTTGACGGTTCATAATTATATAATTGTAAAATAAGTATGTGTAACCAAAAAAATGTATGAACTCACTGCATACTAAAAATAAACGCGAAAAAGTTGCATTAACATTGACAATTTGCAAAAGGATTGCACGTGATGCTAAGAAATGCAACAAACAAGACAATTAAAAATTAAGTAATAATGCTACTTGATATAACAGAACTAAAATTTAAAGAATTGTGCACGTAATTAAGGATGTTCAAAATATCTTATTTTAAATTCGAATATTTTTGTAATTTTTGTCTAAATTAAATAATTAAATTCTAAATTTCTACATGTTACATTTATAATACATAAATGGAAAATATATTTTAAAGCATTTTTAAAACACACGCCCCCACCGAATGCGGTCAGCATATCCTTCAGGTACAGAGAGTTCTCAGTTTCATCCCAATAAATATTTCTATTTCTATTTCTCGTCAAAAAAAGACGATACATGCATCAATGATATAAATTTGTATTTGTACATCGGCAATCAATATAATAAATATTTGAGTAATGGCGAGGCAAGACGCCTGTGAAGTGCGATATTGCATTTCATGTTAAGCCGCGGTATTAAGGGGCATAATCCTAGCACTTATTTAAAACAAATAAGGTATTAAGAGGAGATAGCTGTCGCCTTATCAGTGAGGCATGTTCGAGACATGAGTATTTATTACGTTTGTTTAAACTATAAATATTGCTCGCTATATTTTATTACTTAGAAGAAATCATACAAATTGCTATGTCTTTTTTTGCTACGAGAGAATCAAAGGAGCGTGCAGTCCACTTGATATTAACTGGATATTGGATCCTGTGAACATCGATACCAATTCAATATAGTTAGTATAGAAAATTAAACTGAGATAAATCATGCATGCGTCTTAGTTGGTGTTAGAACCTTTTGTGAACCGACTCCGTGATTATAATCAAGCCTACTTCTGTCGACGAGTCGCGTGGCAGAGCGGTCACCATACCGGTCTGTCATGCAGTTGGTTCCGGGTTTATTCCCCGACCAGACAGACATCTGAATGATGTATTTGGATTTCTGTTCTGGGTTTGGGTGTTTTTGTGTGTGTTCATGGCACCCACGACACGGGAGGAAATCCTAGTCCGGGAGTGTATCCTATGAGTGTAGAAATATGTATGTAATAGTAATGGTTATGTCTACTAACAACAGTGTTAAACGTTACTGTCCTTTCGTTTGAAGAGTATGGTAAGAGATCCATATTTCAATTTAGTCTTCAGGGGAAGAAATGTATGGTCGAATTTAAATAGAATTCTAATGTTATCTGGGGTTGATAACCACTGTTCGTGACCGGTAGCGACCACCTACCAGGTGGACTGCATGCTCGTTTGCTACTTCAATTGTATCAAAGAAAAATTACCAGAATTTTAATTTTATAACATTTAAATAAATGCATTAAAATATTACCTAAACATAATAACGTATAGAAATCACACAAATCAAATCACACTCGTATCATATAGGGGTTACCTTCAATATCTTCCCCTTTCTTGAAAAACCCGTGTATTTGCTTAGTCATAATGACTAAGCGGTAAATTCTATTACAGCTTTCATTGGAGTATTCCTCAATGCAGTTAAGAATTAAGCTTTTCCTGTACTTGGCTGGCTAATATACTAACTTGTAGGTGATTGATTAGTCCTAAAATTTATGTAACAAATGATTTCCTTTTACAATGTACAGGTTAAACAATTGTCAATGTATTTTTATGCTTATGGTGCCGTGTGGTGTGGAAATGGTATACTCCTTTTCGTCACAAGGATATCAAAGGAGTCGAGTAGTATAAACCTAGGAGATAGGTAGCAGCCTGTGTAGCATTTATTTTAATATGAAATAGCAAACGAGCAATCAGCCCACCTGGTGGTAATTGGTTACTGCCGCCCATGGACATATGTAAGCAACTTCATGTAGAACAGGGGTTCTATCTTTAGTCGACCACAGATGCATTGCTACTCCCGAGGACTGAGATAGTCGCCTCATATAAAAGGGAGCTGGCAACCACACCCTTTCACCGCAATGCAAGAATCGCTTGACGCTAGAAATAGGTGTGGCGGTGGCTTCTCCGGTCGAACTACATTGGTTCTACCACATGGCGAAAGTAAGGCCTAAAGATAAAGTATAACACCATATAAGTATAACAAATGAACGTTAGTAAGTCTGAGAGAACTTGAACACGTTTTTTTTTTACATTTATTAAAATTAATTTCGAACCTCAAATATAGGGTGCCATAGTTTTCGCTATTGCGGAAGCTCCCGTTATCGTGGATGCTATGAACATTAGGATTATCATAAAATTCATATCAAATAGAAAAAATATATATTGTGGTGTTTTGAATCAAAATTTGCAAAAGTTCACTAAGTCATAGTCATATTTTAAGTTGTTGTTCAGTAAACAGAGCTATTATTAATAAAACAAAGCTAGAAGTGCATGTGGTTAAACTGCAGATGAATGAAAATGCAGTTAGTATTTATAGAGCTTTGTAAGCTTCGAGACTGAAATGGATGATAACTTAATTTACCTAAAGACCGTTTTTAGTAACAATACCTAAAGCATATTTAGAAAATTCAAGTATCTATTTCGCATTTTTACAAATGGAATAAAAAGTGACAAATTGTCTGCAAAATGTAATGGAAATATTAGAGATTCATTTTTTTTGGAATATAATTATTTTGAAAAACTTATTTCTTTACTATTACTTATTAACCGACTTCGAGAAGGAGGTGGTTCTATGTTCGACTGTATGCATTTTTTTCCTTATCGAAGTCAAACTTATTATTGAAACGAAAATACATTACGAAAGGTCGGCGCTACGACCAGATGGCGCTGTACAACTTTCTGAATCATGCTAATGATTTTACTTCATAGCTTGTATAAGAGCTCAAGTTTTATATATGCGTAATAGGCTGTCCGAATATGGGCTACAGTAATTACATAATTTCTGCTTTAAATCTATCTTAATCTTTCGTAGGCTAATTATCAGTTTTTTTTAAAGAGACGCTTTCTACGTCCATAGCCCACATTAGGATTTTCTCCTGTGTCGTGGGTGTCATGGACACACAAAGACGAATACACAAACCCCAGACCCCGAACGGACATCTAAATTCAGTATTCAAATGTCTGTCTGGCCGGGAATCGAACCCGAAACCCACTGCGCCTCAGACCGGCATGATGACTGCTCCGCCACGCAGGTCGTCTATGTGTAAATTTTTCCGTATATATTTTTTCCATTAAACCAAAATAATTGAACGCATATATCACTTACCTATGCCATAGAGCTCCTCCTACTGTGAAACGAACCTGAAACCTCTGACTCAATATCAGCACAATGTTTACACACAAACACACACACTATAAATTATAGATAATTCTTGCAATTTACTTACCAGTTTTCAAAGTTAACAGTGTTTTATCGGCGTCGCTTCTTTAATCTTTAGTTCTTAAGTGCACTTCAACACATATGGTACTTCGGTCAGCTTAAGATAATGCGCGAAGACAGATTAAACATGGATTGTTTGCTACCCGTAACATGGATTAGACATGAACAACAAGAAAATTAATAAGTTTTCAATATTATTGTGCATTTTACAGGATTGAATTAGAAATGAAAAAAAAGGTTCCAATTTAAATTAATATGTAGCTATATAGATACATTTTGCATTATTTGTTTTTAGTTATGTAATTTTTTTACTAATTTGCATTTAGCCAGGGCCGTGGACTTTGGCTTAGAACTCTCCCGTTCTAAGAAGAGGTCCATGCCCAGGATGGGTATCACGTATGACTTTATACAGGAAACCTTGAAATATCCCGGAAATCACAAAAAATAAGCTTTTCGTATAAGCGCTTAACGTACAGGGATAGCCAATCGAACGAGAAAAAAAATATACGTGACGAATAGATATCCTCTTTCCTTTGGAAAGTCGGTTAACAAATTTCTCTAAATTAGGCCAAGGACGGAAGGACTCGAAAAATTTCCTAAATCACCTCATGTAATTCAAAGACGCCCACAACTACTAACTCTGAAGACTACACAGCAAAGTCTTACAAACGTTTTTCATCATGAAATCCACATTAGCAACATTCCTTTTTATAAGGTTTGTTATTTTAAAAATCCCTTGTTCGTTTATAAATATTAATTGAGAAATAATCTTATATATAAAATTCTCCTGTCACAATGTTCGTTCCCGTACTCCGAAACGGCTTGACCGATTCTCATGAAATTTTGTGAGCAAATTGAGTAGGTCTGAGAATCGGGCAACATCTATTTTTCATACCCAACATTTTTTTAAATT
>DWNE01000701.1:0-26388 GCA_018249875.1 Cecropterus toxeus | reverse complement strand
AAATGTAAAAATATTTACAATTTTATTATTACTTTTTGTAATCTTAATAAAAATACATTTTGGATATTATGTCGTTTTTATCCGTATTGTCATGAACCCATTAAATTGAAATATTACTTATTACAACTATGTATATTTTTTCGTATTAAAATATATGGTATATTGTTAATACACTGTATATAGTAATCGTTTTCATGTCATGGTACAAACAAATGAGCATTTTTCTTTTATAATATAGAAGTAAATAGGTGTCAAACTTTAGTGGTTCTACCACCATTTTGTTTATTACTTTATTAATACCTCCAAAACAGTATCTAGCCTCATAATTAAAATCGGCGTTAAAAACCTATATCCAAAATCTGAACAAAACTTTTTGAAATATCAATTATATCAAGAATTAACGAGCTTTGAACAATTTTGGAGCAATTCATAATATTTTTTGCCAAACAAGTCTGTGAAGCTCATGAACAAGTTATTTTTATACATTTTTTATAAAAGTCGAAGTAGCCATTAAGCAGGCCACCTTATGGTAAGTGGTTATTGCAGTCCATGGACATCTGTAGGCAACTTCATACAGAATAGGGGGTCCATCTGAAGGCAATCACAGACGGGTTGCTAACTCTAAGATGGTCATCCTAAATAAAATCTACCGAAACGCAAGAACTGCTTCATGCTAGAAATAGGCGGTGGTACTTCCCTGGTCGAACCGTACTCTATCTACCATCTTATAAACTGTTTGTTGTTGTATGTTCTCAGGAGTCAGGTTTATTCTATTGTTCTTTATCATAACTAATCATCACAGCTGTTCTTCTTCGTGCAAGACACGAACGGCGGTACATCACAGGTGCATTTCGTACACTCTTCCTCCACCGTGACTTCGTCTCCTACAAACAACGTCGCGTTGCCGAATAGGCATTGAGCATTCACGGTACGCAGGTTCAAGCCCCGGATGATCTTTGTTTTAGTGGAGGCTGAAAACAATTGCATACGAAATTTTAATGTTTTGTATGTAAGTACTCAAGAAATACTGAAGCTAGTTTTACGGCAATACGAAATGGAGGAGCATTAATGAACTAGAAAATACCCGTAACTTCTTCTTCATGAATTTAAGAATTGTATTTAAAAAGAATATTACTAATTATCCTATGTAAAAGTCAGGCCATCAACTGCTACTGAACCAAAAAGGCAAATCCGTTTAGCTGATTGAATAAAAACTTTGCAATTATATTATTAATAAGATTATAGTAAACTACACATTATGTGGCCACTCCGAGTTAAAAAATACCACTACATACTTAACAGATAATTATATCTTCTAATACATATAAAGTCTAGTCTGATGCTAGAGACCTATATTACGTAAAACAGTCAACATAAGTGTAGGTAGACAAAAGAGTTATCATCAACTCATTCTATTGCACTGCTGGGGACCTGTTTCAAAGTGGGAAGTGTTCAAAGCACAATCGATGCCCATGTGTCGACCGGTCATAATTTCGGTCTAACAGATCTAAACCGGCCAGACATATCTAATTCTAAAACAACATTTTCGATTTCTATTTGGATCTGGTTTATATATTTGTCTTTATGTGTTTGTCACACATAAATATGTAAACTGAATATACAGAAATATATCAATTATATCAAGAATTAACGAGTTTTGAACAATTTTGGAGCAATTCATAATATTTTTGCCTAAACAAGTCTATGAGTGTGGGTCTATGAGAGTAGATGACGCTATAATCCAACTAATGTTCGCCTCGATTTATATTTGTAGACTATGCTTATAAGTTTTCTACAAAATGTAGGTATGATTTTCTCACGAAGATTCCTTAAACCCTTAAAGCAAGTGATAAGAAATTTATGTTGAAACTTACGACAGTTGAAAGCGATGGGGCAACTACGTTTGTTTCCAACGAAAACAGGAGCGCAGTTCTGTAAGATCTTATTCTGGAAGTGGATCTCAATGCCACAGTTAATGTCCCTGCAGTAGGTGGGGTCATCGATGGAGCCGTTCCACTGAGCGGTGCAGATGCATGTCTTCCGTGTGTTCTTGGGCTCGAAGGATTCACCCTCTTTGTATGTTTTGCCGTCCACCTCACAAGTTTGTAGCTTGGCTATTGCGTCCTTGCCTATAAAATGGAATTTCAAATTTCAAAATTAAGGCAGTGAATATATCTCCTTTTTAGATAAATCTAGTTATATTAATATTTATATTTTAAATCTATGTTTTAACGACATGTTTCACATATCATTCGATTCGACATCGACAAGTACTGATTAAACAAATATAGATTTAATTTATGATTGCCAAATTTACACCTCTTGTCTTTTATGTGGATGAATTAGAAGTAACAACAGTAGAGTATACAATTCATTTGAAAACCTCCAGTTGTTTTAGGTGGTAATTAAAGATACTACATCTATAATTACATCGCCTCCGTCGAAAACTACTCGTTCTAGGACCATGTAATAAACGTTTTGATAATAAGCATAATTAACACTGTGTAACAGTCCGTTACATCGAATTACCAATAATCCTCAACCGAGTGATATCATCCATCACACAATAGTGTCCGTAAGGCACTAAACAATAGCCAAGTTCCTTAAAAGAATACCAAGCAACGTTGCCACCGGATAACGATGCCAATGATCCATTGTTTCTCACTAATCACGTTCATGACATCTAATAGTGTGATTAAACCAACTATGTTTGGATTATCAGGATGTTTTGTTTATTTATTTTTAGATATTCTTCAATTTCAAGGTGGTATGAGTATGATTCAGCAGGTAACACCGCCACACCTATTTTAAGTGTGAATGTGAAATGTGAAAAGAATCACACATTGGTTCTATTCAGTACCCCTGTTCTATATGAAGTTGCATATACATGGCTCTGACGGCAGGGATCATTTATTATCAGGTACATTGCATGGTCGTATACAACTTCACTCTTAAAAAAATATCGACTAGGATTGTAGTGAGAAAGCTTTGATAGACGTAAGTAAATATATTTTTAAGCAAATTATAAAGTAATAGAGACCTTCTTGGTTCTATCTTGACGCATCAGTGCTAAACAGCCTCATGTTCAAGTACAAATCATTCCGATTTATACGGGTAACAAAGAAGCTTAAAGGCAGTCAAACTTATTCGGGATCGACATCTGGTAATATATGGTTTTAGCCTAATACTATCGCGGGATTGCTAAATTTTATTTCGATGTAGGTGCACTGATAGTGGTCACTTTAAAACTAACTTCGATCACGATCCCTGCAACTGGTCAAAATAGGGGGTGAGTATAAAATGTTCTCTAGTGATTTTACACGTGGATCCATGCCGGTGTTCGTACAGTACCCCGCACTAAGTAGAACTGACACCACAGCCCGCTTGATTTTGTTCGATAAATTAATATTGCTGACAATGTATAACAGATGGCGCAAACGTCAACAGATGTTTCATATTTAAAACATATAATTACTTGACCCTTACCACAAACTGTGCCAGTACTGCAACACGAGTCCAACTCATAGGTGTAAGTACATTGCTGCTGTATATCAGTGTCGAAGACTTCCACGCAATCGACGGCCGCGCAATCGAATTGCGGTCCTAGTGACGTCACGCTGCATGAACATGCCTGGGAGCACGGGTTGTTGATGAGTGACTGTGGAATCAGCGAGCGGTCGGAGTAGCGGGCGCCCCTGGAAATAATTTGAGTTTTACTTTACACAAGTTTTCTTTTTCACATTAATGTAGCTAACTGCCGTTCATAGATTGCGGTGATGTAGCGACGTCCCGCTACTTATCAAGAGAGATGACGTCACCGTATTCTGAAACGCGCTATCGGCGTTTTATCAACATCGTGCATATATACAATTCCGAACTGAGATTGTCGGAGCACGGCCGCTCCCGAGGCATGATCACGCCTGGCGAGAGATCTCCCTTTGCCAAATAGATCATAAGCAACTTCATATAAAACAGGGGTTTTTATCACAAGTTCATCAAAGATAGGTACGTTACTACTCTCAAGGACTAAGATTGTTGCTCTCATATAAGTCTTATAATAAAAGCAGTGTTTAACACTACCGTGGTCTGGTCTGTAGTGTGTGTTATACTTATCCGGGGCGTTCCTGCTTGATCCTCAGGGACAGCATATAACTATGATAATCACACGTAAAAGTCTTATCATATCTAGATTGATTACAGGACGTCCATAGGCGGCCATGGCACTTAGAATTCAGTGGATTGCATACTCGTATGCTACCATAAAAAAAGTTGCAGTCGAGCCACGAGACATGTGGCAGCAGGTATCACCTATCATATGCGCATTCGTATCTATGCCACACTTGCTTGCGTAGCCTCTTCTGAAGACTAACATGGTCACCTCATACGTAAGTCAATACCCTTCAACATTAACATTGTAATTCGACTCGGTTCCTTTATTTCCGGTTACTTTAATTCACAGACAGTAAACACAGACAGTGATTATATGCATAATCATCGGCTATTAATAGATTTTCACGCAAGACTAATTTTCATTGTCAAATTAATCTGGACTAAAGATCTGCAGAAAAAGTTATCAAGGTTTAATATTGTCTTAAATAAGGTTATTCCGCCCATTTTTTCGTTTTCATGTTTTGGCAGAAGCCTTGATGAAAATACGGTCATTGTATGATGTCGAGAACTAAAACACTAATCAATGAATTTCACGTTTGTGTAATTTTTGGTAAAAAAAAAAACAGTTATCTGTTTATTGGCAATTGCTATTTGGTTTTGTAAGATACAAACGTTTTTGTAAGTAGCAAACGAGCATGCAGCTCACGGGATCACTACTGGCCATAAACATTTATAATATACTTCACATAGAACAGAGGTTCTGTCTGATCTACAGAAATTCAATCATGATAAGTTGTTATTCACAAGGACTAAGATGAAAGCCTCATATGAGCCAGTAACAAGTCACTTCCACCGAAATGCAAGAACTGCTTCACGCTAGAAATACGTCAGGCGGTAATACCACCCTGGCAAAGGTCTAGAATTATTTACATTGGGAACTATATGAGATTGGATTTTATCCAATACCAAACGACTATAACAAATACATGTATATTGTAAAGGGTTCCAGGTTTAAATCCACGGCCAGATATTTGAATCTTGAATTAAAATTTTAGTTAATATGCATGTTTTTGTTATCCCTGGTCTTTGAGGCATGGCACGGCACCAAGTACTAGAGTGGATGTATGTGTATAGAAAGCATCATAGTATTACTTGATTCTATTCAATGCATGTCCTAGGTATGTAATTTACTTGTTTCTAGTTACGAGTACGTAGTCGTCCTAGCTATCGCTGTACTAGTAACCTTGCTCTGGTTAAAGCAAAAAACAGTTATACCAGTTATACAATTATATCTTGATGTATAACTTATTTAACTTAATTATTTAATAAATGACAGTCAACGAGAAACGATTTTCTTGAAACATTTAGAAGAGCCGTTTGTTTAAAGTTAAGGCTAGCTGGTATAAGGCATTCAGGCTATCTGATTGAAAGTAGTCTATGAACATTTGCACCATCAAAGAATTCGGCAATGCATCCTTAGCTTTCAAGGAGATTTTTTGCGCTTTTCTTGAATAGTCACGCGTCATAGTTATAGTATGTAGTTATGTGGGAGAACATGTAGAGCGGTAGACAAGCTGTGCTGGATATACGCATGCTTTAGCCACGGTTACCTAATTATGAACTGGGACAGATAGCTTGATGTGCGCTAAAATCATGCAGGCGTAAAGAAATTTAACTGTTAACAGTCCCATCACAGTCCAATCTATGCAACATCCAACCGCATCCCACATTGCCTAACTGTGTAAGTATTTACAACGTATAAGCCATAAGACTATAAGGGCTTTATAAATGTAATATTTAACTGTTATATGGTTAATTTTGTATGTAAAAATTGTAGTACCTCGAGGTTTAAATCACGTTTAAAAAATTTACCAAGGTGACGAATCTGGCAGATCGAGATTCAATTGGGGAGACGGAGGATATGTTCTTACTAGCCCATACGTTAGATTTTTTTAAATAATTTCCGCTAAATAATAAATCCGCCAAGCGAGCAAAAGCGGCACGGCTGTTACCATCCTTTTGTATTTTATATAAAGTGAATGCAATGAAATAGGTAAAAATAGCTAAAAATAGGTAAAAAATAGGTAGGTACACAAAATAGAATGATTGTAAAAATCTAACTTGAAGTAGCAAACAGCTGGATCCGGATGTAGATCGGGACAGCTGAAGGCCTCCGGACAGTTGGTGCTGTTGTCCACGTCAGGTAATACTGTGCAGCCCAGCTCCTGGTAGAAGCCCACCATATCACACTCGCCGGCCAGGTCGGCCATCGCTGCACCTAACACTGTAACAGGAATGAAATGAAGTCATATTTATTTCCCAATTATATTGATTGATATATTGTACGTACGAACATATGGATGCATGATCATGAGTAGGATTCCTGCGATGTATTCAAATTGCCCCTGTAGTACCAGGACAATAATATTGATACAGTATCCCCTGCCTGTCGTAAGATCTGATTAAAAAGGGGCTTCCAGGGTTGCGGCGGGTAAGAGTAGGAGTTCGATTCGACGGCCAGCAACGCCGGAAAGGGCGATGGTAAGTGTGGTCGTATGTCCTACGAGCACCAAAAGGTGGAGTGGTTTTTTTAGGTCCATCTGGACGGATCTTAACATGGCATCTGCTCAGATAACTCTGGTTGCGTTCCTTTGAAGATCCCGAAGTCCTTTTCGCAACGCTATCTACAACCATCAAGAGGATTTGGTGGGTAGGAATATCAAATTACCCAGAGTCGCTCCCACGGCGACGGGTACCTTTTCAAGGTCCCCCATTCGAAAAAAAAGAATCATTTAAGTATTTGCTGAGTATTTTCAAGCTCAGCAATCTGAAAACTTCAATCTAGGTGTAATAATGATTACAAAACGTTGCAGCAATCGGATCCCACCATTCTACGGGTCTTTAGAAGCACCGAGGTCAGCCATTCAAGCATCGACGGCGCATGTTACTTAATTTTACTAATTGCTTGTAGTTATCGCTAAAAGTCGATTATGCTGTATGTATATAATACACCTAGCTTAAATATACAAACGTTACAAATATATATAAATAAAAGGATATAATCTGTAGTGTACCAAAAAAAATTGTGTGGGGGTAATTTCAATTTACACGTTTTAATTCACGAAATATTTATAAAAACAGCATATTATTACTTCACTGATCGCATATATATTTTTCGTTTAAGAAGCTTAATAAATAAGTTACTTTTATAAAACAAAAATATCTTTTTTGATGGTTCTCTTTATAAAACGAGAAATACCTTTTTGAAACGTCCAATGATTTGATTGATATAAAAAAATTACTTACCACCGCTTAGAAATGATACACTTTTTTAAGTTTTAAAAACCTTCAATTCCTAAATGCATACAGGTATAGCCCGGTGTATAAACTCGTTACATATAATCAAGCTATTATCTTAATCGCCTGCGTCGTTCAATTTACATAACCCACGTTTATAGGACCATTTACTGACTGACGTGAAAATTGCTTCACAACCTCATTCGTGACAGACACGTTGAATATATCTCCACCGTTATTGATTTTTGTAATTATATAGAGGTCGCACCAAGTTATATACATTTCTATTTGTACATGAATCATGTTACTGTTGTATATCACTATATATAAAAAAATGTAATGGTTAAGATCAATTTATGACCAATTAGTTACTGACGTGGAAATTGCTTAAAGCTTTCATACCCTCACATCTTGTTTCATTTTACTGGTTTTCATTTTATTATATATACTTTATATAAATAATAACACATTTTCATCGTTAAATTCTATTTAGGCACACGTACTGAGTTTCATACCTAACTTACAAAAAGAGTTATATAAATAGGTATTAAGGTCATTCGGTACCAAAAATATGTTTGTCTCTTAAAACATGATGTCTATAGAGTTCTAAAAATATTTGCAATTGTGTGTCTATACCTATTTGTACTTGGTCAGCGTATTTTTTTTCAATATATCCTAAGGGGGTAACAAATATATTCTGAAACTAGTTGACATAAAATCCAAAAATTCTAAAATCTTACGTTTTTAAATTAATCGACGAACATGATGATTGTTCTTACAAGCTTTTTATGAATATTTTAATGCCATCCATGTTAAATGAAACTTGCCTTCATACTTAACAACCTAAGTCCACGTGAATTTGCGACCAGAAGCTAGTATATTATCTTTAGGTACCTCTTAAAGTGACAATGATCCACTAAATGGTTATATATATTAGTTAAGTGGTACATTAGTAAACGCCGGCGCTTCTGTTTGATGTAAGTTATGTCCATTAGGTCGGGTTATCACGGTAATAACCTCACGGATTAAGTTTATCGCGGAACAGAAAAATATTTTTTTATAAATTTATTCCAATGGACTGATTCATAAGTAATAGATATATTTCTATCACAAACAGCGACGAAAAATGCGTTAAAATTTATAATTTCAGTAAACGTATTTTTTCTTTAAATATATTGCTCTGACTGTTAGTTCAGGAAAATAAATATGAATAAAAATGTATATTCTAATTAAGATAAGGACATGGTAGATGCCTCATAAAGGCCTATTGGACTAATGCGGCAAGCCATATAATATGATTTTTTTCTTTCTTCATAATTATACTGATATATGTTTAACTAAACAGTGGGACATGAAAATGACACCATTTCACTAATTGGCAAATTATTTGTCATTGTTAAAATGAATATTAAACACTTAAGAAAATTTGATTTTCTGTCATGTATCTAATCGGCCATAAAATGTTCGTTAAAAAAAATTAAGTTACTTTGAACAAATAGAGATAAGGCACTACAATTTAAAAGCACTACTGCCAATGGACATCAATGACCAACTTCATATAGAACAGGGGTTCCATCTGAAGTTGATTACAGTTGCGTTACTAGTCCCGACGACTGAGGTGGTCGCATCATATGAAAGTCAGGTGTTAGATATAGCCTATGATACATCTGATATGAAATCAAATCTATCGTCACCTGATACGTTAATCTACTAGACCTTTAGGCCACAGATATAGCTAAATAAACAAACTATGACTTGGGTATAAATTACTTATTGTACGAACCGATAATTTTAATCACAATTTAATGTTTAAAAGTAATTGTAGAAACTGTCTACTAGAAAACTATAGTAATGTTTACAAATATATCTCTAGTTTAATCACAAGTAGGAAATGCACCAATCTAATCATGCGTAACAATCAATTATTATTTTATTAACAAAAACAAAACTCACTTAACATTACAATGCCGACAGCCTTCATGGTTCCGGCACAAAAAGGTTCACAGACACTTCACGAGGTTTAACAAAATGTTAATGTTAAAAACGTGTTGTTTTGCCGAGAGTTCGCGACGCAATGAAACTGAGATCCGACTTCAATAGTACCTAATAATTGTTTGTATATGATGCGGACATATCAATCTCCTGTGATCTCATATTAAATCAACTCACGAATCGTGATTAGAAGATTCCTACACATACAAATGGTTAATGGTTTCGAAAATATATATTATACTTGATTTGTGCACGATTCGTAAGAAATTTTAATTTACCAGCGTGTTTCCAATTAATTGTGAGTGTTTTGCAAGATAGTCTCGTACAGGTAATGAAATAGGTAAGTGTATTTACTAACTTTTGCATAAAGGTTTTAGATATAGGACTAACTATATTAAGAGGATTTTCCATTAGGACAAAAATGATTTTAGTCATAAGACAAGCGCTATTAAACAAGCAGAAACGACAATGTCAAGGTTTCCTCAATAAAATTACGTGACTGATTGGCTGTATTCAGTATAGAAAATTTAAGTTTTTTTTAAGGTTGATTACCAAGCAGTTATTTTAGATTTTCATCATGGTCTGGATATTTGCGTACTGTCACTTTGCGTACACATATTCGAAAATAATTTAAACTAAAGTCATATTTTTATTTATTTGTACTTATCTGTAAACTGTTTTTGTATGTGTATTCATTGTTTTTACTAGTCCTGGGTACTGTACCGAAAGTAGCATACAGATTGTGAAACGAGATAAAGTATCAAGTGTAGCGCTATGAAGGCAACTGTAACATGATCACGTGGGTGAAGATCGGCCACTATCACAGATAGTGTGGACTAGGGTTGCCACCATTTGCCACAAAATAGTAAGTATTTGTCGACCTGCGTGGCGGAGCGGTCACCATACCTGTTTGACGCGCAGTGCGTCAGACAGAAATATGAATGATGTTTAGATTTCTGTTCTGGGTCTGGCTGTTTGTGTGTTCGTCTTTGTGTGTCCATGACACCCAGGACATAGGAGAAAATCCTCGTGCGGGGCTATGAGTGTAGAAAGCGTGTTTAAAAAAATAAAAGAAAAAGAAAAAAAATAAAGTATTTGTTGTAAATTAATACTTTAGAAAATATACAATACGTATATATTTTTCGCTGCCTCACCATAATATAGACCGGGACGACTTCTTTATTTTAGAGGACATTTTACAGTGATCTATATGATGAAGGAAGTATAGAATCTTTCGTCCTATAATATCTTGTACTGCGATTATAATATAGCACTATTTATATAATATAGTGCAATAAGGGTGGCAACCCTATTGAAAACTAAGGACACGTGCCTCGTACCAAAGGTCGAGTAGTTTGGTCTAGAGTGGAAATCATACTGGCTTTATAGTAAAAGTATTAGAACTTGAAGTTTATTTTCATTTTCTCTATTGAAACCACCTCTACAATTTTACTGCCTTACTGTTTTACCCGAATGCGTTATTCCAACTAAAGAAAGATTTAAGTGTACCTTCAAAGATAAAACCCGTATAATTCGAGCGGGTGATTATCACGGGGACGTCTTATTTCTAGCATTCAGCAGTATTGCGTTTTTGGAAGCGTGTGGATACCGTCTGACTTAATATATTGCGACCATCTTTGTCCTCAGAAGATGCAACGTACCTATAATTACCTATAATTTATTCCGTTAAAACCCTTATTCTATAAGGACTTAGTTAAAGGTCTATGTGCGGCAGAGCTTATTAACCATCAATATTGCACGCTCATTTGCTTTTTCAATCTTTTAAAAAATCTGATAAAGGCGCAGTGTTATTTTGAGACTTCCAGTCCTTTGTCGTAGGTGTTTTTTTGGAAATCCTCCCTCACGCTTTTGTGGTTTCAAGTGCGACATTTATTCGGAGTTAAGGTACAAGAACTCCTTATAAGCGACAGAACGTTTAACATTATATTAGCGATTAGTTAATTTGTTTTTACTAATTAACAAAAAAAATTCTTTATTTTTTTATCCCTCAGTTCTTAAAAGTAAACAGCATTAAGTGATTACTAAAATAATATTTTTTAAAAACTTTATTCAAACCCTCTTGACATAGTCACAATAAATATAATAAATACATAAATGGATACAACAATAAATTCTGATGTTCATACATTTCTAAGTCTTTTAATCATTTTCTTAGCTAATTGTAAAATATACTCTAGCACCTTGTAGTATGTTATTTGTATAGCATTTTATTAACAAAATAAAGGTTTACATAAGAACGAGGCATTCGTATTCGCTTGAACTCCTCTCTTCTCCGTCGAATGGGTAGTAGCAAGTGCCGTGGCTGGGATGAATCTGGAATTTCATGAAAAAATCATATTAAACTTCATCTCAGAGCCTTTTGTGGATAAAACCCGGAGGGACATTTTTTGAGCACAGAGGCAAGATTGAAATTTCAAACGAGCAGACATTCCATGTAATGTATGAGCTCAGAGCCTCAAAAACATTTGTAAGAAATTTCATTCAGACAAAGATTCTTAAGTCGATCACAGTATGTATTGCTTTCCTGGGGACTAAGATGGTCGCTTCATATGAAAGTAAGCCGGTCTTGCCGAGTTAGCCATTGAATCCAGGATAATCTTTTAATATTATAAATAGTACTACTGTTTAAACTTATATAAAATTGACTAAGTTAGAGCGACAGGTAAGAAGACGTCTCAACACTACAAACTTATTACTTAATAGCCCAGTCAAATCAGGTCTGGAATCAGAATTTGACACTCAACTTTGCATTTTTGATATAATGAAGATCTAATGCTACTAAAACGATGTGTAAAGGTTTCGTATCGGCAACTCTCGGCAATGTTTGAAAAAAATTTCAGAAGTGTTTTTTGCTATTACTCGATAACAGTTAAAGTTATAGAAAAAGTTGTAGTGAAAATGTGAAGAGCTTAAAATTTTACATACAAAAGTTCAAAGACTTTTTTCGTCCGACTTTGTCTACCTATCACGGTTCATGAGCTATAGCATAGTAACAGACAGACAAACACACGGACAGCGGAGTATTAGTAATAGGGTTCCTTTTTTACAAGGGCTACGGAACCCTAATAAAATAATACATAAGAAGATTTAAACGTCAACAAAATTGGACTGGTTTGAAAATTAAGTAACATTTGACAAACCTTGCCAGGAGTAGTACAACCATCATGGTTGACCCTTCCAAAGTACAGCTTCTCGCCGTCAGCGGTGACTCCGGCCTCTACGGCGCCGGGAGGTACTGCGCCACCGGTCGCGAACTGCCAGGAGAACATAGCTGGAACCAGCACCTGGAAACCCGACACGTTTCTTATTGCTGGTATACGCAGATATATCTTATTTTTGAAGGTAGTACCAGTGTTGTTCGACCAACTATAATAATAAAGAAATCGCAGTAAGGAACCTTAGACTTGGCACGACTTTGTCTAGATTTCATTACTTTTTAGAGATAAACAAGCAGCTCCATCGAGACTTGATTAGTTTTTTTTACAGAATGTTTTTGGTGCGATAATACGTCTACTCGGTAGGGAACCTAATAATTCTTCTCATTACATATTTACTGGTTTCCTTTTAATATTATTCTCAATATGTCAGGAATAAAAACATACGTACAGGAGTAAAAAGTAATCTCTCAATAGTTTTATAAACATGTAAAAGTCTGAAAGTCTAAATACAAGTATTTTATTCAGTGGTAAAAAGATAGAAATACGTGCTAGGAATTAGGAACGACAAATTATTAGCATTCATTTTTTTGTTCATTAGTCTTATTACCTCAAACTGATCTTTCAAGATCTCCTCTCCACAGTGCGCGACGTAGCACGCGTTTTTGGAGGGGATGACCTTAGCAGGGAGGATGTCACCCTCATGAGGGGCGCGCCCTGCGTAGATCTCCTCCCCATCAGCATCAGTGCCAACACGGAGAGCTCCTGGAGGAATACTCCTCTGGCTCAAACAAGCTGGGACCCAACGGTATGTGCCTGAAAATAGTTTTATTTATTAGACATAGCTTATGAGTGTACGATGTAAGAAGCAAGATTTTAACGCAGAAGACATTAAACTCAAATTTATTATTTGTTGCAACGTTAAAACCAACTATTATTTCCCGTAAATTATTAAATCATTAAATCCTGTTGACGATTTTTAATCATAGACAACGAAAGGAATACTAAGCACAATAGATTACAAAATATGAATTAACTACACATAATATTATTTACAAAAAATCAAAGCACATAATGAGCACATAAGAATGATAACGAAATAAAAACTTTTAAAGTAAATTACTATTCTCAAATTCTCGTAAACTCTACTAGATCTTAATTTTCTAGTGCTACACTAGAAAATATTACTTATAATGTTGATTAATGTCGTTAACGTACAAATTAAAGTCGAATAGAATGACGATGAAATGAATAAAAATCAAGAAAATTCGTATGAAATGGCCACGATTTTACCGTTTACCTATGATGAGTTTCTAACTATCAAGTTATTAATAAAGTTTACAAACTGTTACTGCAATTTAGTAAATTGCGTTTTTTAATACTATTGTGAAAGTGCCATTGTAAAAATGGAAATTTGTAATGATAAAACAAAATAAATGAAATTCAAGTCTTAAACGATATAAACAATGACAACACAGAAAGCAATGGCCAAAACTCTATATGGAGTTACACAACAAAACTTAATAATCCAATAGATGTTTGTTGTCTACGTATACAATAAGAATTATGTTGAAAAAATAAGGTAGGATTTGGTGAGAGGAGGAGGAACCATAGAGAGGATTGGCCCAACAATGGCTAACAAACACGCAAGCTGAAAGAGATAACACCTTCATACCTATATATTTCTAATTAAAATCTAATTATTAAGTAAGAGTTTAAAAACCATAATTTCATTGAATTAATAATCTATATTTGTTTATAGTATATATTTAAATTTTTCAACCGTTTTTTTTACATGGCTTTTAATTGGAAGAATAAGTTTCAGTCGCAAAAATCCTAATATTTTCTTAATCTATTTTGAAGTAATTGCTACATTATGTTGCTTCAACAAATATATTTTTCTTGGAAATATTGTATGGAATTAGATATCAATATCCGTTGATTGATGATACAACATTTTAGAGATTAGATAAATATAGGTAGATAACGTTAAAATAGTTTGGACACCTCTTTGTTTATTACTAAAAATGGAATTTAAAACTGATATAGTTATTTTAAAAGCTTTTCGGTTCTCTTTTTAATATTTCTAATTAAAGGTTTATTTATTTAACTGCAGCAATAAGGATTCTAATCAAGGTGTTATCTCTTACTTCGTTAAACTCAGCCTATACTACAGCCTATCCCTTAGCCCGTCTACGTCTTTGATTGCTTCCGTACACATTGCCTTAACAGCTCTACTTTAACTAAAGTGTTATTAACCGAACCAGCAATGAATACAAAATAATCAAATCTATCAGCTACTGCTTGTTTAACTTACTCCAAGGTAACTCGACTGTCTCCCCTGGTAATTCTGGCTCGGCATCTTCGGGGTTGACGTCGACAATTTCGATCGGATTTGCGGGTGGTTGGGGATAGGGGTAGAAGTAAGCTGGATGTACAGGATAGAAGACGACACCGGGACCGGGGTACATGTGAGGGGGATGGCCATGCGGACCTGGTGGATAGCCGTGGGGTGGAGGCGGAGGCCCGCCGAAACCGTAATATTTCCCTGGACAATAATTTTAACTTATAAAATGGAGACCTCCTAACTCAAGGCATCAATCTATTTTTGTATGAAAATTCAAATATGCAGCAAAATAAGATACTGGAATGTGATTGTTGTTAATGAAGACGTAAGAAAGAAACTAAATATAATTTTCAACATGTATCAAAGCCTTTTCATTCCTTTCTAAAAATCTAACAAATTTCTAAAAGTATTTTAATTACCGATATAAATGTTTGCGTCGATGATACGTTATATAAGATAAGATAGGACAAACACCGAACACACTTTTATAGATAAAGCACACCTACATGCATATTGCTCAATGTCATCGCATAATATTTTATTTTTATTAGCAATTAATAATTCTAATGTTTATTAGGTGATGGTTAACCAGTTAGTCATTAGAAGATTAGCTGTATTAACTCTTTGGGACTTCGTCAGCTTGTTAATTTTGGTTTTGTTGTATGTCAACCCACAATAAATTGCAAGGAAGTAAATTAATATCAAGCAGTTTTAAAGATCAATTTAACGAATATTTAGGTATAAAACTCCTAACCTCACATAACCTAACTCTTACTTAGGAAATAATGTAGTACACTTTTACTTTAGTAATTGTTACTTTTTGTTATTGTGTTTGTAGTGCTTTAGAAATGCTATAATGGTATTTCCAAATTAAAATGGTTTAAGAAGCCTCTAGATATTTTTGCACGTTCCAAATGATAGGTTATCAATGTTAGCTCATACTAACTTGTCACATGATTCAAAAATAAAGGATATGATACAAAATATTTGCTGAGCACTCCCGTAGTACAGTCACCTCGAATGTATCAGATAGGTTCCAACCAAGATTAGCATTATCAGCAAGATAACACTTGATTAACTTGAAGTCGAAATGTATTGTTATATATAGGTTGTACAATTAATTCTGAAATATTTCGTATTTGAAAGCGTTGTCAATTGTCGGAAGGTCTATATATTTCGATGAGTCAAGTGGTAACGAACTCAATACACAAATTAATGTTATCGAATACATGTTATCATTGGTACTCATTAGCAATTCCTTAAGTATTTTCTTTTGTTTACTTTTTGTTTATTCCTCGATTTTAATCTACCCACGTAGTTATATTTTTTTTGTCGTTTTCGTACAATTTATCTTTATGAAATTCACGCGATAATACTATTATTAATTACAATATCGAAGTATCAATTCTATCTAGATACGTGTTCTAGAACTATGCTATTATTCTAAGTCTTAGGCACCACTCATTGTAAGTCAATAACATAATACCTTGAGCCAGCATAAGCCGCCACGTCAACACTTCTTATTTATCTATATTGTGCATCCATGCTAATGTATGCGGTATTCTCTTCACATAGAAGAGAAAGTCGCATCTATATTTCATACATGATGCAAATCCCGTGTTAGTCAATTTACATGATAATGATCACCGATGTAAATGGAACTGTTAGTCTTTAACATGAAAATGGATCACTGATTCAAAATATACATGTATTGTTCCTTGACAAGGGTAGAAAGGTTTTTTCCCTAAACAGTATAACCTTTTAAAACCTACATCAATAAATATTGCAACTGATTCCAACGTCTATATATGTAAAATGAGAATTCTAAGTTAATACTTTTAATTAAAAGCTATTACTGCGTATAATTAATTATTACTAATATTAAATGTATTTGTGTTAGATTTTTTTTAAATAAGGATGATGTTTAAAGAAATAATTAGAAATATTCGAGTACTTATCAATTTTATCATTAGAATATACTGATAGATAAAGTACTTGATTAATTTCAAATGAATCACTTGGACAATTTCTTAAATTTAACTCCGAAACTATTTAAAAATGGTAATTTACTAATCTCCGTAGACAACAAACATATTGGTTCAAATTATACGGCCATTGCTTTTTACAAGAAACAAACTTCCACGTAACGTTCTAGTTCTTTCACTAAATTCTTTATCAGTCTTATCACTATCAACCACTTACCTGCCATGTTGTCGCTGCGGTGGCTTCGTGCTAACTGTCAACAGTACACACCGTGATATATATAAGTAACTGGTGATTCATAGATCTTTAGTGATAACAAAAGCCACATCGAAAATGATTAACCGCTATATCTACTTGATGACAATTGTAAAATTTTAGAGAAGTTCGAATTGTTGGAAACCAAGGAAGACTGATGAGCTTCAGTGAGGGTGTGCTTTGCTTAGTCGAAGATAAAAAAAAATACAGACGAATTGAGAACCTCCTCCTTTTTGGAAGTCGGTTTAAATAGCTGTGACGGGATACCTGGCAGATATGAAACATCGTGTTCGTGCAAGTAATATGCATAAAAAACAAGATTATGACAGGAACTAAATATATATCATAATGAAAAAACGCTATTTACGAACAATACCCCGCACTAAGTCGAAATTACACCGCAGCTCGTTTAGTACTTAATAGTTCCCACAATGTATAACAGATAGCGCAAACATAAATAAACGCAAGCATTACCTGTCCCTATAGATGCTACACATCACGCGTTTTCCCCCTTTTTAATCGTCTTCAGTAATTTCTAAATCTTTGATATGGAGTAAATGCTCTTATGTGAAAAAGTCATTCTGAACGACTATTGGTAATTACATTTTAATATTCAGGAAATTTGATGAACTTCGACGTAGCGCAGCTGTCTTCGCAGTTTAAGAAATAAGGTATTCATGTATATATTTTACAAATTGATAGAACGAGTCTTTGATACCACTCGCACCTATTACTGACGAAGTTCTTGTGCTTGGAGATTGGAAGAGTGGTAGTCGGCTCACTTTTCGTGATTGACTACAAATGTGATCCCTGTTCCATGTGGAGTTGCTTAAAGTTGACCATTGGCGGCAGGGACCATTTATCATCAAATGACCCACATTCTTGTTTGTTCCTTGGAACGCATCAAGAACATGAATTGGTTATTTGTATTCTGCCATGATCGACTTGATTGTCATCATTTAACATTGAACCCTTAGGCATTTCATGAAATACAATTATTATTTGTAACAAATCGATACTTAACTTGATTACACTTATTATAGCTAGGCCTAACGAACAATAAGTTTATTCATAAACGGAATAGTAATAAGCAAATGAGGCTGAAAACAAGACTTAGATTAGCTCTTATATATTTTTTCGAGTTCGACTCTAAGCAGTGATATGTAGCTCAATTTAATTAGATTGGGTAGGTTTCGAATACTGTAATGATATTACATACGTCGCGTTTATTACAAATTTAATATTCTGTTGTATTGTACAATCATTTTCAAGATTTGCTCATGGCTGTGATCCCTGTAATTTCGGGAGGTCAAGAGCAGTAGGATACAATAGGATTTACTGGCAAAATTGCTGAAATTTCATTATATATCTTCCATAAAAATAATAAGATAAATGTTACTGTAAGAACAAAAACAACTCATGCAAACAGGAAAAGGCGTTCATTCCGTAGCACTTCATACCTTGCATTTATAATAGTAACCACAGTTTACGCCAAATATCTAGTTAATCAAACTTTAACGAACTAAGCGATAGGTCGTTTTCGATGTACTCACAAACACACTTGTTCGAATTTCAGAGCGATAATAGAAGTGTCATATAGAGAAACAATAATTTTTAGGGTTTCTACTCAAAGGGTAATAACGGAACCTACAATAACTGAATTATTAAGACTCCGCCAGATTTTATCTGATAAACGATGAGAGCTAGATAGTTGAAATTTTCACTTTTTTTTCAAATTTCCATATTTCTGTTGCTGCTGTAATAAAAAATACCTAAAAATAGAAAAAAAAAATAAGTGGGGGGCTCCCATACAACAAATGTAATATTTTTTCCCTTTAAATAGATAATGGTACAGTACTCTCCTTGCGGAAATCCGACTCGCACTTCGCCGATTTATTTAACTTCTGTTTCCATATCCAACGTATTATTTTTATCAAAGCTAGTCTTATGAATACTGAATAATGTATAATGTTTATAATCAGTAAACACTAATATGCTCCTTTTTCCTTTGTGAAGTGCAAAACTGCCAATGCCTCGAAGACTACCTTCGTGAAATAACGGTGCCCCAGACTGAACCCCTTCGAGTTTTTCAACATTTAACAAACATATAAATCGCCCCCACGCTCGTGGTATCCATTCGTCGCAATCTGCTACTTCAGAATCTTCATACGAAGTATACTCTAGCATTATATTTTGAGCGATATGATAATTGTCCGAATATCCAAATCCAGCGAAAATCCAACTACTTGTAAAGTAAGAATCGAAATTAGGAGCAAGATAGAAAGCTTCTCTATTGTCTGTAGCGGGTGGTTTCTTGCTTTGTCCTTCCTTTATTTTAATTACCATCAAATCGTGAATAGGCGAATGTGTTTTGTTGAAGCCCATTCTTATCCACACATCGTGTCTATTCGCTATGTTACCAGTAATAACATCAACGTTCAATATTTTACTTTTATTAAACGCAGCATCGATGACATGAAATTTTACTTTATTCTTTGGATTAGTATATTTATCTGTACCTTCTTTCTTAAGATGCGATTCCAACGGGTTTGCCGATGTTATTATAAAATCTTCATAAATTAAGATTCCTATACCTACAGGTTTATCGTCTACAGTGATGCCAACAATGCAGTCAAACCGATTATCAAACTCCATCCAATGTAACTGATGCGAGCTATAAACTGGTTCTGGATCGGAAACGAACGCTCTATAATGTGCATTATCTAATACCGTAACTAGATTTTCAGCTAATGCAATAGTATAAATTGCCATTAAATACACGAAACTGAAAGCAAAATTTGTAACTTACAATTACTCATTATTTGAAATACATTATCAATTAACGTTTGTTGATTTATGTACGAACGTTATAACATATAAGTTCATTATTTTTATCGCACACATCGTAGTACAAGAACATTAGCCACAATTCCACTGAATTGGGATTATCATGCTTTGCGTTGTTATAAATACTTCTATTTTGTTGTTGTTTGTAACATAAATGTTTATAAATATTAAATGAAACTAAATGATGATTTCATATTGCTTGTATATAAATGTAAACAATCGTCCAACAATAATTTCTGCGCATTGCAAATACCACAGGTAACGAATAACATTACCATTACCGATGGTAACCACACTATCTTCCTTATTGAAAGAAAGTTTTTAACGGACTTCAAAAAAGGAGGCGGTTCTTAAATCAACTGTATTTTTTTGAGATTTTTATTAACGATTAATATTTTATAAATGGAACTACTAACTATGCGTGCTAATTTATTTAAATACCACATGATCTTAAGGACTTCATAACATGTCTCGCGATGTTAACAAATTCATCTAAAGCATATTCATTATCTCTCCTGTAATCTTCTACAGCACCGTATGTATCCACTAAATCTCTGAGTATTTCTTTAACTATTTTTCTAATTATCTTCGGGTTTGGTCGGCCACTATTCTCTGCTACTAATAATATGGATGACACCTGAAAGAAGTTATAACCAAGTCATTTGTATACACTACCTATTTTTTTATCATAATGCAAATATTACAGACATGTATGAGAACACACGTACTTTGTTACGAAGGATTTGGGGTCGCTTTTTATACCGGTTTATATTTTAGAAGAAGTGATAATTAGTAATTTTGTGTTTCTTAATGTTGGTAAAAAAGAACAAAAATAAAAGTAATGCTGTTTTTCTTCATTCTACATAACTAATTTATAAACTTGTAAAGCGATAATTTTCTGTAGTAGTACCTTAATTTTCCAGGCTGATAGCAATTCGCCCATAGATGTCCCTTCTCGATTCTTTCCAATTATTTCCAGGCTTCGACGTAGCATACTTATGTGATGCCGTCGACACACATCTACATAAAAAATAATAGCCGTTTATTATTATTTATTCTTTTAAAGTTAATGTAAACTGTGTTACAATTTTTAGTATTTTACCTTTCCTACAATTGTTCTCATCTTCTTCTTTAGGACAATTTGGTTCACCATTACAAATATAATCTATGGAAACAGACTTGTTAGGAGAATTTTCGCAATAGTAATTAATGATCCTTGGTTCAGCGATACACGCCCTAATACATTTTCTAGAACAAACTGGCATAGAACATTGCTCATTTTTACAGAAACACGCTACATTTGAAATTATTCTTGTATTTCCGGTATGAGAATGTTTCAGGGCATTCACAATATTTTCGTTTAATGTTAAGAGGAAATAATAAATTTCTTCAGATTCGTAGAAGAACGAAGACTTAGCAAGTCCTTCTGAATAAATAGAACTCAAAGTCGCAAAACATTTGTTCCTTAGTTTGCTTATCATTTCTAAATTAGGCTTAGAATCCATGCATATTTTTTGTAAATTTTCAATAGTGTTGTGCAAGCCAAGAAGCATGTTTCGAATTGATAAGTAATCCTTTGATGTTATTTTTGCTGATAACGAGACTAAAATTTCTTTAAAGTGTTCATTAGCTCCAAACTTAGCATAACTCGCATCTGGAAGTAAAAAAAAACATCGTTAGTTTTAAAATGACAATATAAAATATGATAATGTAAACTTACCCGTGATGCAGTCTTTCTCATCGCTCTGATCATAACAATCGAATTTCCCATCACATATGACACTTATTGGCACGTTTTCCGTTTTATTTATTGACTCACATCCCCATCGGGTTAAGCTATATTTTTGATAACAAATACGCTTGCAGTTATCAGGGCAAGTGTTATTTTCGCAACGTCCTCTTATACAGACACATGATTTAGGAGGCCATTCGACTTCTTTAATCGCTTCATCTAAATCCTTCTCAAACAAATCATTAAATTTACGGGTATTCAATATATCATCAGGTTTTAGTCGTGGAAAGCATAATGAAGCATCTAAAGCTAATGCAAGAGCACTTATAACTAATGAAACTTCATGAACTGTGTTTTTGACAGTGCCCTCTCCATTAGAAGAATCGACGTTTGGCAACAGAGAAAAGTTTAAACGTTTGTATTTTTCTACAAACTCGTGTTGAGCTTGTAACACAGTACGAAAAGTTATGATTTCAGCTGTCATTATAGATTTAGTATTTGGAAAACAGCCCATTGCTAAGGATTGTTCGGCTTCAGAAATAACTTTAATTGCATTGTGAACTCTTTCGGTAACTGTAAAATATAAAGTTAAATTATTATTTCTTGTCTTATAAAACGCAAATAAGGGATGATGACATAAAATTAAAAACCTTGTGATGTGCAGAATTTTTCATCTGTTCTGTCTACGCAATCTACGACACCGTCACATAATTTTTCAATAGGAATTTCTGTGTCGCTAAAATGACATTTCAAAAGTCTCATTTGTTTCGTGTTCCTACAAGTCCGGTCTAAATGAGTTTCACATTCATAGCTTGGTGTAAAGCTCTGTATTGATTGTTCTGTGGATGTTTCTTGATCTGTATTATTATAATTATTAAGAGTCACATCATGTCCATCAATATTATTATTCGCGCGTCTCAATTGACTTTTCAATGCAATATTGACTTCATCATTAATGTTTTGATTATTGTTTTTTGTTTCTTCAAAATTGTCTAAGATTTGGCCATCTCGATCTAAAATTTCAGTATCATTGCCTGATTTCATTACATTTTCCAATAAAAACTCCTGGTTAAGAATAGTGTTGTTCTCTTCAAATTTACGAATGTTATCATTCAAGTCAACTTTTGCTGGAGTGTCGACTTGAGTGTCAGATGCAATTTTACTATTTATTTCTTCAAATGCTCTTGCTTTAATGCCTTTCATTATCAGTTTTACATACCTTTCTCCTTTTTTACCCAAAGACTTTGCTGCTTTTGTTAATTTTTCCTCCACCTTCTTTATCATTTCTAGTTTATCATTGTAAGTTGAGTTTGAAAATGATTGCTCTGATATTTTATGAATTTTCTTTAGTATGTCTGCTATTGCGCTATTTTTTGTGTTATTAGTTACATTATCTTTTACATCTTGTGCTTAAAACATCAATTATTTATTTATTTCTTTTTTATTCGCTTAATAAACACACTTAAATAAATAAATTTATAAACTCACCCACACATTCGTGAAATAAAATCAATATAAGCGGAAGACTATAATACAAGTGCATATTAGATGAGTGTTGCATAAAATTTTGCAGGTGGTAGGTAATAATAAATATTATGGGCTTTTAAAAATTAACTACACTTATACCAATAAACTGAAAAACGTTTCAATGATTGGTTTTAATTAAACTGTGAATGTTTTAAATTGAGTTAGTGTTATGAGAATATAAACATTAAAATAAGTGGTTCGCTAATGAATGGACAATTTTCGCAATGTATATTTTTTATAATGAGACTAGACTACTTTTAAAGTCTAAGTCTGGTTTAGTTGAACATTACAAGTTGGGTGTAGATGAAATACAATATTTTTTTTCTAATCTGAATATTACATTGTAAGCTTTTGGCATGGTCAAATAATTTAATTTAATTTGATTCATTAATATTAGTAAAGTAAACACACTTAGAACAATTTTTAAAACATAATCTTCGATCACTAATATGAACTATCTTTCCTATTAGTGATAGAAGAATATAATAAACTATGGTCTTAGAATTATGTGAACATGTCGTCAGGATTAAAAGCAAGAAGCCAAGGCCGTAAAAAGCATTGAAAAATGTCAGCGTCGTCTATGAGTGTCAGTGTCAACGTCAAGTGTCAGATCAAATTAACTTTTTTTAAATATTTGTTTTGGCCTACAAAATCAGAAGAACTGCGTTTCAAAAAACCTATCTAAATATATTTCCTTCCTAAAGAAACTAAAATCATGAGTACTTCATTGATGAAACTGGCACAGGTTGGGAACAAGCATTCCTTTGTCGTTATTAAGTGTTAACCTAAAACATTTAAAAATTTGATGGTTTCTAATTTCAGGCCAGGCTTGGTTCGCTGGGTCTTTTAGTACAATGGACACCGGCTCTCGCTTCGCAGATACACACTTCGGCACCGCTGTGTAGAGTGGTGTCTGGTAAATACAGAATAACCAAGAAAAGAGACAGGCCGCTGACTTACGAAATGGCAAACCCCCCGCATTACATTGCCCACCGTAAAACCTGGAACTCCTGGAATACCTGTTAGTATGAAGTTGGTATTATAAAATTAAATAAGGCCTTCAAATTCTCAAAAAGCAGACTTGTCTGTACTATACTTTAAGCAATTTGTAAAGCTCCCCTTTATCTTTCAATAATTTTATATATCTCTAATTAAACATCTTATACCTACTACATACCCTTAGACCATGCCATAAACTTTATTTACTGTTCAACTGTTAGGAAAATATAAAACAAACTGGTAAAGTGAAGTATGGAAAGAAACGAAAAGTTAAATAAATTAAACAATGAAAATGTATTCATTTGATATACACATAATTATGAGGTGTTAATTTACGTATTCATATTATTCATACTAATATTATTAATATACAAATTATATATAATTTAAATGTTACAATAAACATATATTTTTTAGAATAAAATAGTGTAAATGTCCCTTACTTTTCCAGCTAGCTTGAAGGATGGCCTGCGCCGATCAGAAACTGTCTTAGAAGACGAGTTCATTAGGAGGTTCATGACAGGCACTTGGCATGGACTTGTTTGTAGTGAAGTAAGAGTACTTTATATTACGTCTTGATATTAGATAACATTCCTACATCAGAATTAGAAATAAGTCAAATGAACCATTACTTCTGAATCTTAAGTCTAATGAAACATTACTCCTGAAAGTTAAGTCTAATGAACTATTACTTCTGAATCTTTGTTACCCCCTGAAATGTAATGGTTGGATATACTCAGCTAGGTTTCCCTATTTGGATATTTATTCAATAAAATAATAGTTTCAACTATAGCCTTATAGTCCGATAAGATG
Source organism: Cecropterus toxeus (assembly GCA_018249875.1). Taxonomy (NCBI): domain Eukaryota; kingdom Metazoa; phylum Arthropoda; class Insecta; order Lepidoptera; family Hesperiidae; genus Cecropterus; species Cecropterus toxeus. Next base: position 1,310 of record DWNE01000701.1, on the reverse strand, counting down.
TGTCCTATAGAATAAGATATACAGAACTACATGGTCTGACTTTTTCCTGCATTGCAAAATTCATATTAGGTATACATAACATCAGATGAACCACAAACTTCTTGACCCATACGTGGGTATGCCCAACATACTCACCCAATAAAACTTCTTTAGGATTATGTTTATTTTAAATAATCGTAATTGTAATGTACCTGGATTTTAATTACTGGATCTCTGAAATAAATGAGAACAACAGGTAGGGGTATGAGCATGATGTTTTTAAGTACTTGCTCATATTTGAATTTGAGTTTTTAGCTCTAAATATTTGTGACACAACACTAGCAGGTATTACATCTAAAAATTACTTTTTCAGGTCATAATAAAACGCCAGTTCAACCACATCAGAGTAGCAGCCATAATCAGGCGAGCAGTGACTCCAACCAAGATGTACTTCCTTCTCGGCTACACAGAGGAAATGCTCTCCAATTGGATCCAATGTCCAGTGACATTAGAACTGCAAACTGTTGATAAGTTCGAGGATGTAGTGTTCAAATATATTTAATGTGTTTAATATAGTAGTCATGCATTTGTATATAGTAGTTAATAAAATTGGAAAAAAGAAATGTTTTTTCATTTCAATTCAATACAAAGCATTTTTAAAACATATGGTTATTTATTTATTAATATGTTTATTTATAACATATTAGGGCAAAAACTCATTCAAATCTTTTTTATTAGGTTTGAGTTACAGGCAAAAAAATACAAAACAATTAATTACTGTTTGTGCTGATTTCATAAATTATGATTATTTTAAATAAATAATAAAATACCTTTTTTTTCATAATATTGAAACAAACGAGTATGGAATCCACCTGATGGTAAGTGGCCACTGCTGTCCATGGACTTCTGTAATAAACCCCAGATAAGTTGGCTGCAAATGGGTTGCTAACCTTGAGAACTAAGTTGGAACGCCTCATTAGTATGTGACACCCTTGAGACATAAACAATACTGTTATTAGGTTTTTCTTTATCAGATTGAAGTAGCAAACGAGCATGCAGTCCACCTGATGGTAAGTGGTTAATGCCGCCTTAGGACATCTGTAAGCAACTGCATATAGAACAGAAATTCTATCTGAAGTCGATCACAGAAGCGTTGCTACTCCCGAGGACTAGGATGTTGCCTGAAATACAAGTAAGCCAGCAACCACACCCTCCGATCAATACGCAATAACTTGCTTCACGCTAGAAATAGGTGTGGCGGTGGGACTTCCCCCGTCGAACTACACTGGTTCTGGTAGATTACTAGAAATAATTAGTTTTTTCAACTAATA
>DWNE01000700.1:0-26395 GCA_018249875.1 Cecropterus toxeus | reverse complement strand
AAATATAGTTTTTTTGCATTAATAATTCAATAGTATATAGTACACAGACCCGAAATAAAGTACAATACTATATATTATAGTAGTAGAGTATAGTAATATACGATTTTAAAATGTAAAAACTCAATAATACTTATTTCACATATACCAAAGTTGAGCTCTTATATATGCTACGAAGTAAAAATTTTGCTTGATTCAGAAAGGGCTACAGCGCCATCTAGTTGTGGGGCCGACAATTGCTTTCGTAACGCATTTTCGTTTCATCGACCAACCATCGATCAAACCATTATTTTAAAGTAGTTAGTAAGTACTCTTCAAAAATTGTTACTTGGAGAATCACTTAGTTACGGGAACAATTTCGTGTATTCCTATTAGTACAAAATAGTAAAATTGGTACAATGATAAAATAAATATATAATGAAAAACAGTTTGCAAATTTCATTTTGCCATGTCCGTTTGATAATCTGTAGTGAAACTGTTCAAATGAAAAATTATGTATAACACAGTACATATGGGTAATATAAAAAATACCTACAAGAATACAAGGGTCCATTTTTTTTAATCTATAGCACTCTCTAAACTGAGCCTATTCGAATGATATGTCTTATGTCACATTTCGTCAAGCCATTTGGGTTGTAGCGTGTGCCTAAGAAATGCATATACATACATATATACGCTCGAAAAACATTACACCCCTTCTGACACAGTCGGTTTAAGTGCAGGTGTGCCTTGGAAGTCGCATCACGAATGGTTCTATTGCAACACCAACAAAAATGGTGTATAAATTCATACTTTTCCAAAATACGAGTAGATGTCCTTTATATTTATACAGTCCATTCAACCTCTACAATTTTACTATTTCGTTTTGAATATAACCATCAACTGGCCTACCTCAACCTACGTGTACCAACACTATTTCTACCGTTTCGGTAGATATCTGCCGTTTTTTATTAATTCTTTATTTTACTTAAGGTAAAATATTATTGTATTTCAAACCTTAGAATCTTCATTACTAGATTTGTAATTGAATGAAGCTGGTGCAGGTGTTAATGAATTAGATACATATATCTTATGAAGTGCCTTATTGCTTATTTGTAGTTAACAATTCATGTCTCTTCTTTAAACTCATATATATATATTATGATGGTAATATTTATATGCTGTGATGAACACAACTGCAATCAATTTCATGGGTAATCATTGGAGGTTTATTTCCAAAATTACAGAGGGTGTACAGACTAACAAAACAATATAAGAGTACTTGTATAACTTATATCGATTAAAGATGTCTTTCTGTTCAGAGGTACGTGTAAGTTCAAAACACTGAATACTGCTACTAAATCTGCTTTACTTATTTTTTTTAAGTGGGTATGTATCATGAGGATTATAGTACAATTTCTTTACACGAATGATTTCTGGACGTGTGAAAATATGATATGCTATGTATGCTCATTGTCAACCAATTACTAGGGGGATAGTAATTAGTAAGTTAGTTCGCTGAACACGGCTAAGAACTGAGAGAAGTTCAGGCCATACTCAACCTCGCTGACTAAGTGATTAGTAGACTAAATAGACGTTTGAGAATATTTATTTCGGAAGAACTCTTAAGTATGGTTTCCTTCTCGTCGTAGTACGTATTAACTTTGAAAAATTAAAGGTGCGTATGGATGACATTTGAACCTCGGAATCCCAAAAAAAATGATTTACAACCACCAGACTGTTATTGGCATTTTTGCTTAAAAAATACAGTAAGTACTCATATGTGTGAAACAGTATCATCGTCGAACTATACGATCTTGACCTTTTGCTTGCTTCTTGCGTTTATCACGTCATGATAAACGCAAGACGCTATCATGTCATGATAAACGCAAGACGCAAGCAAAAGGTCAAGATCGTAGTTCGACGATGATACTGTTTCACGCATATGAGAACTTACTGTAATTTATCATTTATATTATATAACATAATTATTTAATCACGTTACGCAACATGCGCCAGAAACTGTTACTCGCATATGAATCGTATGCAATCTTTATGAGTTTTCCATTTTTTCCACGTCGCAAACCTAGTTACCTGCACACATTTAAATAATTTATGTGTAAAACCGTTTTATTAAAACACGTGTCATTAATCTCTGGTAAATAAAGCCGTAAATTACCCAGCATACGAATAACATCGAATAACACTTGAAATATTAATGCAATGTGGTGAATTTTTATCTTTCTTAATGTTCCATTCATCATCTAAAAACAGTTATAAAAAATTTTACGACTTAAAATAGATATAAACGCTAAATATGAAAGTAATTACTTACTTCCAGGATTTTTAATTTACATACCTATATATATTTCTATTTTTACTTTGTTGTCCAAAAATATCGATAATATATGAAATAACTTGAAACACTGACTAGTTGAAGGAGTGTGTCTCTGTTAATTTATCGGTAAGTTATTAATCGACATATGTATCTACTTTATTTATAACATTTTGTCGCTAATACACAAAATAATGTTATTATTCGGGAACTAACTCAAAAGTCATTTATAACAAGTTCCTCATTATTCTATTCCAATTGTCAAGTCTTGTTGTAAGCATCTCTTTCTGAAGCACAGTAAATCCATGGTACGTTAGCACTTAGCACACATCTAAGCATATTGAAACCATCACTAACTTCGGGATTTTCGGAAGTTTATTTAAAATTCGAAAGTAGGTATATTAAAAATATTTCATTTTCGAATTGTTCGTCGAAGAATAAATATAAAATGTCAAAAATCCCAGAAATTATAATTATGTAATTTTACTATCCTCCACTTATATAATAACAAAGTAAGAAATTAGTGTCATCTACCTTTATGACACTTGTACGATGAATTTCTTTTTTGGCATGCTATTAAAAACAGCAAAATTAGTGGAGCATTTATGAGGTTTTCTCCTTTAACTTTTAATCAAATATGCGAGGGATTTATAATTAAATAAGCAACGTCCGGTGACCGGTCACAGCATCCGCAAGAACCCTCGCCGCAAAAAGTACGGCGCCTTATGGTCTAATATTAAATATAGTTTGCGCGCCCAGCTTTTTGCGAATACCTTCTGCAAGCCAACGTGACGCCTTTCTTTGACCCTTTTATAGGGATTTTCGAGGGCGCGAAATTTTAATAGCGCAAATGGGTGCGGTTTGCATTGTAAATTTTGTTTATTGTTCGTCCGGATGAATAATGGACTGTAATGGAACTTAAAGCGATAATGTTTTTTTCAAAACTTGCAGGCTTCTCGCTTGAACTGTAAGCTTACATACTTACGTTATAAAAACACAAGAAGGGCTTAGGAATAAACAATGAAAGTTTTAACTTGCATTTAGCTGGAAGAACATTTTCTTTCCTTTGTTAACTGCATATTTGTTTTTACAGTAGATGTTTTAATCTATTTATGAGGTAATATTAACTACACATGTAGTAATGCAGTAGTGGCGAGGCTGTCCCGCACGGGAACCGCGGGGCGGCTACCGTGGAGCGGGCGCTGGGTCCGCCCCTGCTCTCCGCGTCTTGTTTTTGTGGTCGCGTCTGCAGCCCCGAGTCGCCGCCACTTTCTTCCCCCTCCCCGCCGATGACAAATGGTCCCCGGACACCCCGCTCGTCCCTTCGGTCTGCTAATGCCCAGATAATTTTATGCCGCAACCGATGCACAGACAAAGCTGAGAGAGGATGACCGCGAGATTACAACGTCGATCGTCGACGCGCGTCAATGAATGCGAGCTTCACATTATACTACACTTCACGGATCACCGGCGGCTGAAACAGGTTTATCGCACCATTAAGCGGAAATTGATGATTTCAGTCATTAATGTACTTATTTGGTACGTTCCTATCGATACCATCTTTAATTATACCATTTGTACGTAGCTACTGAATGATAATTAAGTTACGGTAGGCGACTCTATTATCGCCCGGAGCGGCAGCGCAGGCTAACCGGTGTCTGAGGCGTTTTAAAAAACACAAATGAAACACGACGTGGGTAAAGAATGTCAGCGTCACCCAGAGGCCGACCTCAGCAGCCGCCGGTCACACGCCATTGATTTCGTTGAATAGTCAAACTCCGAAACCGTCATAGTATTATCTCTCCCATTTCCAGTTTGTGGTAAATATGGGCTTGAGTGTACCGGGCACTTAAATAAAGATTTGCTTTATTGAAGTGCCCGGTACATTCAAGCCTTGGTGATTATTTTGGCGACTATTAGATTTAATAGATGATCAAGTCGCACTAATTTTGTGCGATTAATGCCTGACAAGTTTATGTCATAATGTAATCTAGAAGTGATTTTGTATTGAAATTATTATTTGACAAAACTCAATCTTTGTTTTTGGGGTAAGGATCATTAGGTGAACGATAAGACGTCTGAGCAGTACACGTGCTGCGCCATTATCGCCGGCAGGGTACACATGTTGCGTTTTTTCATCCCGACGACACCCAACATCGATTGTTCCGCGTTAGACAGCTGCTATGAAATATTAGAAGGATCGAGCCACCATCGCAGCGGATTTGCGGACCAATTTGTGATTTAGTAATCTGTAACACCCACTCACAACATTCATTGTGTTATTGCTTAGTGGGTGATTTAGTTCGTTATTATCCTCCAGGTTTGCTAACTCGGACATGATTTATGTTTGTTTCTATATGTGCCAGCGCGTAATTACCGCTTTTTGTTTGGGTTTTATCATTTGTTTTCGACTGGAGTCCTTTTTAATAGACGAACTGACCTTTGACTCCGTTTTGAATCTGTAAATTGATGAATTAAATAGCGTAAATAATAAATCTTTTGGCGACATACTATCATCATCTAAAATTTATATTCAAAAGATCTTTTATGAATAAGAGGCATAACGTGAAGGGAATTACACGCTTCCATGGGTACATTAAATACAAGTCTTGTCTCGGTATCGTATGCATCAATTCCGTACACCATTTTCTTACCATATTATCAACCTACGCCCAGATTGCGTGGTGATTATAATTTTCGTCAGTCCGTGATAGCTAAGGCTCATTTTGTTTAGGCGTGTAATTATATAGGTTTGGTGGGCTAAGAGTAACTAATGAACGGGTCAGATTGCGAGCAAGCGATTATACTCTTTATATGCACGTTACATGTATGTATTTTACTGACTTCAATTGTATGTAGTGGCACGCGATTCATCTCCTGTCTTGATCATGACGCATGACATCACCAGAATTTGTCTCGTGCGCGTGCGGCCTTACATGGTCGCATCGTGTATTATCTATCGACTAATACATTACAACAGCTGACAGATACCGTGACGTGTTCTCGAGCGAGATTTAACCAATTTTGGTATTCGAATTATAGCCGTTGAAAAGGCATAGCCGTATTTGTCGGCACATTCGGCTTAGAAATAAAATCTATGTTGTTTTATTCTACTACTTATAACATTGATACAATTTGTATGCTGTTAACCCATTACGAGTACTTACATAAAATGGCACCATCAACTTTCAAGTAACAGTAATATTCAAAAGTTAAACTGTTTGAGAAAATTGTAAAACTTTTAAAAGCTTCTGTTTGTGACACCGCATCCAGCCAACACAATTGATTGTGAAATTAATATAATAAGAATATTTCTTCATTATGCTCATTAACATTTATGACGGGACTTGATTTTAATAAACAATTATCAATATAATGGAGTTATTATAGCCATCATTATCCATTAGTTTAAAGTTAGCGTTACTTTAATAGTATAATCCGTGGAAAAATCCACTCGTCCATGATTTGAACTTGGAACCCGACTGAACGTTACGCTGCGGAGTTTTTACCTACGGACTATGGTAATGTTAAAGTAATGATAATGTCAGAAAACTTGTTACGTTTTCAAGTGTATAATTACCGCCTTCGCTTCCTTATATCTCAGCCTGCCAATCGAATTTTATATTAGTTGGGAGTAGACTTCCAGTTAATAATAATTACTCTCATAATATTAAAGTGTCTTGTAATTTTAATATACCTAATTGATTTCTCTAAGCTTCACAATGCTGTAAATGTACACTTGCATGAATTTTATGATAAGAAAACATAAAAAACATTAGAAAGTTTAACGCGTAAATCCTATGTATCCATGATAATCAGAATTATTTTGTAAATGTTATGAAAATTGTGTGCGTACTCTAGCTCTAAACAAACATTGTTTGAACATCTACTAAAATTAGCATCAGGAAATACGGGGTTGCATTTGTCCCAGCGGTTTCACAATTGGCTTATCTACGGCGGGGAGTCTAAATCGTCGCCGTAAGGCCCCAGAGGCAGGGGGCGGCGGCTCATTAATCGGCTGTCCGAAGCATCTGCGACTGCTCGCCGCAACGCTGACCGGCCCCGACTCAACCGCTCGACACTTGTACGCTTCTTGCTGAGTTTGTCTCTGTCAAGAGTTGCTACTGTCTACAGTTTTGGTTGCAGAACATTTTAGAATTTATGATTAATGTTCCCTTTATGTCGGGTAAAGCTACTTTGATAGTGTAACATACTGCAAAACCATTTGTTTGAAATTTGGGTAATTTGTTTTTCCTCTAGGATTATCAGTTTTATCTACTTCATTCGTGATTGCAACTATAAGATATTCAAAAGGTATTCGTTGAGGAGAATTTACTATCAAACATGAAACCAATTGCTAACAAACAATTTTATGTGCTCTGCTACATTATAAATATATACATTAGAAGGTATGCGTTTAAATTCTATATACTTCATATTAGATCTTAAAGAGGTTTGTCGAGTGTTTATACAGTACGGTGTGTACTGCTAGCTTTAAATCTTATAACTCCATTCTCGGGCTAACCAACTTATTGTTTCCGCTCAAAATGCTGCTTAATATAACTTTGCTAAGCGATAATGCAAGGAACTTTGGAGGTTTTAGTAGGAATCTTGGAATATTCTGCGAACTTCATCCATCCCAGTTCTAGTAATCGGCTTATCTGTTGTAGAGCGTTTGCCAAATCGTCGCTGCACACCCTAACGGGTGGCGCGTCTGTATCTGTTGTCTAGAACATCTTTGGATTTTCTGTTAATTATGTCCTCTATTTACCACTATATGGATGATGATGATATCTTTTGTATATAAAACAAAAGTAAACTTCCAGTGGCGGATGTAGGATTTATGGTCATTTTATTTGTGGACGATTTTAGTCCTTCTTATAAATTACTAGTATAAATATAGGATAAAGTAGCATATATGCTATTGTAGGTTATAATCTAATGTCTATGTCAAATTTCAGCTATTTTGGTGTGATTGAGTAACAAATCAATCCATTCAAAATTTTGCATTTATTATATAAGTAAGATGTGATTTAAAAAATGAACTTTGTTTGTGAACAAGCAGTTTGAATTTAAATTATCTTAGTCGATTGTTCATTTTGACTCGATTGTGAAGACCGCCGGCAAAGGGTACTATAATATTTGGATTGGTTCTCGATAATATCCAGTTTGTAATCGTTTCTCGATAGCATCGGGCGATTACATTGTTTAAGGTAAACAGGGGTTGTGTAGCCGTCGTCGGCTGGTTAACGCAATTATCTCCCCATAATACTTTAACGTAGATAATAATCGATTTTAATATAATCGTCAAGTGCGAATAAAGTAACAAAGCTGTTTTATATTTTGTCACGTTCACGTTTTAATTGCCTTAACCATATTGGTATTTTATAGCTAAGAGGCGAAATTAATGTAATGTGTTACGACGACAAAGCGATATTGACAAGCAGGTGGTCGATTGTGTTCAAGTATATCATTTACGTTAATAATATTGAAATTTGTAAACGGTCATTAGGTTTGCATGTAATTTTCGAGACATGCAAATAATGCGTTTGCTTTTAAAAGTAGACGTTTATAAATAAGATACTTTGACATAAATGTGGTTTTCCGGTTTAATTATAGTCTTCAAGTGTAAAAAATTGCGACCCTGAAACATGGGATTCTTTAAATTTAAAACAAGATTTATGTTTAGTGAATTTATAAGATGAATTTAATTGATGATGCTATCTTAGTTTTCTTATACCTACCTTATCATATCTACAGTGTAAATATTGTGGCTATTAATTAATTTTGACATTCCTTCTTCATCCGAAGCGTAGTGTTGCTAAATTTTATTAAGTCTTTTTGTTACTATGAAATTCTGTTTGGAATTTCACAAAAATGGACATAATGTAGTTATGGTGGTGTGTGGATCGCTTTTCAAATTACAAACATAATATCAAATAACACTTGGTTTTATTTAATAGAGGCATGGGTTAAACAATTTGAAGCAACTTGCTATAAAAACAAACAAATAAACATAGCGTGATGTTAAATAGCCTTCTTCAATAAATGAACTATTCAACACAAAATCATTTTTTCAATTCGAACCAGTAGGTAGTTCTTGAGATTAGTGCGTTCAAGCAAACAAACTCTTCAGCTTTATAATATTACGTACATAAAAATAAAGTAATATAAGTAATAATAGTATAAGTATATCGCCTACATTAAATTAGAGACACTAAATTGTTTCAGCTTCATAGACATAGCGATTACATAATATTAAAGACGGATCCTTAAATAATGTTCGTTTCTACAGAGGTATATTAAAGGGCTTAGGAAATCAGAGCCTTCGGTACCGCTCCGGGCACGTGCGGCAGCGCCTACGCGTGTTCCGGCAAAAACACTTTCAATCGCCACGCTCCGCTCGAAGGTTACCAGTTCCTAAGCTCCATGACATAACTGCCGCCAATTTCCATCCGCGTTACCCACATTGTTGCTAGCTTGGGCTTCTCTATACAGAGGTTTCTTGATAAAAATAGCGTATACACATGATCTAAGAATATGTGCACTAACTACATACACTTTTAACAATGAAATCTTAAACAAATGCGTAAGAATTTTTCGTGGCTGTATTGCGGTTGTACTATATCTATCCATTTGCCTTATGGAAAGCTCTAGACTTCTTATAAATTGTTTTATAATAAATTTTATTTACATTTTTTGTTTCTCTACAGCAGGTTGATGTTGTATCTTAGGACTCCGATTTCGTACAATACGACTAAAATCTTTCCGACTTAAACTCATATATCTCATGTCTTACCAGAACATTCTGTCCTAAGTTTGACCGATGAGAGCTTTTAAGCTCAGTCAGCTTTTGAGATCGATTATGAGTTTGAAGCTCAGTTTTTATTTTTTCATTCGCAGTACGCACATTTTTTGAAGCCAACCTTCAGTTTTTATATTTCATACGGCTCCAAGTCCCTCCCGACCTGATTTTTTAATAAAAGGCTGTACTGCATATACCAACTGCATATACCAACCACATGATTCATTAAGTTACGCGTACTTTAGAGGTTCACGTAACTTAACGCCAAGTATTTCTAAAGAAATTAAAGGTGGTATGATATGAAAACAATGTCTTATAATAAACGACTTTTTCATGTTTCGTTTTAGAACTTGGGCATGATAACTACTACATTTGGGTATTGTAGACCATTTAAAATGGGATTGTCTGCTTATATGCTTATCATGCCTGTAACAAATACATATATTTTCATAAAATCGACCTTAAATTCGACAAGAACGGATTTCGATGAAAAAAACCAGTGATCTGGTTTTTGGATCCAGCTCCTAAGTTTTCTAATCAGTTACAGTAGTAACTTGTATATAAATGTACGTCACACACCGAAAGTCCATTGACTTTATATAGTTTTAGTTTGATAACTATTTTTTCAAAAGAATTTCGCTTTAATGGTTAGTATTGTAAAGTTTCTGTCTCTATCTGGAAATATAGAGTTTTCAAGTGCTGATGAAATTTGATACAGTTTGTTATTTACCTCAAAGGTACAAACGTTTTTAACAGTCATAATAAACCTGTTCGTGACAGGTACATGTATAACTATTGAAATCTATTCTCATTCATGTCACCTTACATTCTAAACGTTACTGACAAGCGCCCGAGCGGCTCGACACAAACAGTCCTCCATTACAGCTATTTACGAGATAAAATCACATTTTCATAATAATTTGATTATTAACGACGTTTTTACTTCCCTTAATGTTTCTCTCCTTAGCACGATACAAGAGTAAAAAAATTAATTTAAATCCCATCAAGTAGGCCATCGTTAACTCCTGTGTTTACATTCAGAATGGTAAGGACGGACTCGTCTTTTTTGCACGAGCCTTGAATAGTACTACGTGAAGCAAAACTACAACGTATTTCTTAATATCTCAGAAAAACTCAATCTTCATTGCAATTTCTGTTGGTTTTACATTTCTTGCTCGTATCAGCGTATTTGGGTAAAAAAATGATATCTGGTCCTCATATTATTTAATTTCTTCCTGTTTAGGTATAATTTCCTTTTATATTATCCTTTCGTAGAATTAGATAAAAAACATATAAAAATATAAAATTGTTTATCTTTAATCTCATTAGTTGGATGAAACTGTTTTATGTGTTCTTTATATTGTCTGTATTGATGGTTTATCCTACAACTCGCCTTTCGCATTTCGTTTAGCTGTACATGGTGAAACATGTCAGTAATGCGGTTAGCATTACCCGTCTTGTCCTGCGACGTGCGCTTTAATGTCATGCGGTGCGTTTTCGTTTTTCATGGAAACTAATGATATCCCCAGCCGGCTCGGGGGCGCCTTCTAAAAGTTCTAATTGCGAGTCGCACTGTCGCATCCTCGCATCGTTTATGCGACCTTTAATTTGTCGTTGCACAGTAGCACCAGCCTTTATTCACTGTTCTTTTTTCTCCAAACCAGTTTACGGCCTCCTCTTAATATGTCAAAGTAACACGCTCCAAGTCATTAACTCGGTAGCGCTTCAAATAGGTTTCATTGCATTTTTTACCACAGTTACCAGACCTTTTTTGCTACGACGCCTGTTAAAATAATTAGATTATTCATTGAACGAATAGGGGTGATCGCAGGAATGCACGAAGCGTAACCCTCGTACAATTGCTTTGTCACTTGAGTAACAGTACTTTTTCGCTAAAAAAAGCGAGTTTTTGTAAACGTTACTTATAAAACTTAATCATTGTTGAAAAATTTTGTATGGTAGTGCCTGTAAATGGAAGCGGCCGGACCTGTACGTGTCATCGAGTACTTTGTCAAAAAAATGACTACGTCAACCGAGCGAACTGATGGATTTAATCTTCCAATACAATAAACCCTGTTTACGCTTAAATGTAGGTACCGGCTATCGGCATCTTGTACGGCCGTAATAAAATAAAGTTGAACTTAAAGTTAGTAATGAATAGTGCTCGGTATTATAAACTTACTGTTTTATTACGTTCTTTGCACAACCGTTTTATTAACATACCCTCGATATTTACGACTGTAATGATTTTGTCACTATTAAAATAAGATATGGACACCAATGTAGATATGTTCATTACAAAAAGCACTTAACGGGTATTAAATGCAATGTTAAAAGTATCACGTCAAAATAATAAATGAGTTAATTGGCATTACATTTTTTTACGGTTATTGCTGTATTTTTATAACTTTCCTGAGTTTCTGACGCTTATGAGCGCTCGGTCGATATTAATGGAATACCATTCATGGGCATAACTGGTTCTATTCATTACACTCTCGAAGTAATTATAAGGAAGCTTATCGTGCGACAGAGCGGTGATGAACGGTCGGATGGAGCAGGAGACGATCGACGCAACGCGGCGTCGGCGCATCTCACGAGAACGGTAATCCAACAACAATGTTGAGAATAATGGCGAGCGAGTTACTGGAACAGTTCATGAAAGTCGAGAACAATGAATATGAGAGCCCGCCGCAAGACATTGTCTTGGGTCATGGCGTTTTTGTGCAATATTCCAATCGGTTGAGCTGGCGCGCTTGCGCCGATTAGCGCGCTATCTCACAATCGATAGTCTCTAACCTGATTATTCGTTTTTGTTCTTTATACTACAATAATTATATTAATATGAATCAATGTTGAACGTATTCTCATTTCTAAAGCAATAATTATGCGCTTCTTGCATGCGTTAGCATTTGTATTGTTTTAATTCCACGCCCTTATTTTGTTCGTCCATTTCGTAAATGGAATCTCCTAATTAAATTATAGCGCTCAAAAAGATTCATCTCTCGCCAATTAATCATAATATGTTGACAGGTCTTCAAAAACCTGTCAACCTAAAAACCGAATTGAAACAATTATTGAAAGGATCAATCGGCGTCCGAGCTATATTTATTGTCGCTGTTCGTAGGGGTGGGGACTGGCAGAATGGAACGAGTTTGCGCGGCGTAAAAACTTAGTCGATGCCGAAGCGGGAATGTATCGGGCCCGGCTACGACCGCTCATGAAGGAATTCCATCCGGAATCTCTAATTAAAAGTTTATCTAGTCCCCGCTGCTTCGTAGAATCTATTCGATTGTCGCCTCAAAAATGGGACCGCCAACTGTAACGGGCGTTTGCAATCCGTAAAATTAAAATATTGTATGCGTTCATTATGTAGTACCTTTTGTTATTTACTCATGTTTAAAAACCAAGTCTTGGTTGCAGATCTGAACCACGCTGTATAATTGGCATTTATTAAATTGTTTGCTCTCGTCTTATCATCGTTTATGACCGGAGAGCCGCAGGTGTAATTTCCATGCGATTTTCCCTCGTACGGTGCTCCATCTGGTTTGGTTTTACTTCTTTATTTACCGGTACAGTTATGTTACCGTTAAAGAATTGGCAATATAATTCTGGAATTGATGGTTTACTATTTATTTCAATTAAGATTGTTATCTTTACCTACTATAATGAAAACGCATATTTTTTATGCAATGACGGTCGTTCATCTGAACGTAAATTAACAAGTTGGATCTCATGAGATGCAACGGGATGCTGCTTTTTTATTCGACAGCTGTGCACAAAGACAATATTGTTTCATCTAAAGATATGTAGATACAAAATCCTTGTACCACCAACTGCTGCGCGGTACGTAGGTGTTATCTTATTTATTACTTACATTACTTGAATCGATTTGCATTAATTTATTGGTATGATAGACCGGCTGATAGTTCATTTCTTATTATTAGATATAGCTTACATTCATCAGTTAATTGTTCGTATTAACCGGTGCGTTTATGTTTATTATGATCACTAATGCATCTGGTTCAGTAAAAACGTTGGTTATTACAATATTAAGTCCTATAATAAATGACATATCGCTCATTTAATTATCCTTTTTATGAATATACATAGGAATCGTCTTTAATAATCTTAAATTTATTTCAAACTGGCTTCGCATTGACTAATTAATATTCGGATTGGTCAACTGCACTTGTTCAATTAAAAAATACAACGATCGTACATGCCTCTGGCGTTTAATTAAATGCAGTGTACTACAATAACGGCGGCGGGGTATCGGGATGATCCAGTGCGGCGAGTGCGAGTGTGTTCGATTTGCCAACGACGATGACAGGCCGGCAGCGAGTGAACGAGGCCGTCAGCCACTGTCCAGTCGCGTCACAAACTCCGAAATGCTAAAAATGGCATAAATAATTTATACGTAGCTTGCTCCGGCTCCGTTTTTGTCGCGACGCCGACCTGACCACTGATGCATTTATAATATAAGGGTGCTTTTTGCAGCGTCCCCCGGTTGCCTCGGAATGCAACCGCTAAAATTGATCTTGTTCCAAACGTGAGTTGGATGGTAATGGTGCTGATGCACGGTGCACGCGGCCCCGCTAAACTGTGCTGCTTCTGAATATCCGAGCGTTGTTTTGTGCTCGTATCATATACGACTGGATCGTTGGGAAAATTCGATACGTGCTGTCCGTGTTCGCCACGCTTAGCGCTTCTTTACTCTGGGGATATACCAGTGTATCTTTGTTGTTTTGCTTTCGGAAAGCATTAATAAATACGCATGTTGAAAGGACGTTAACAATGTTTGGATGAAAATAACAATGTATTCATTTAATTTTATTATAACAATTTTAAATTACTAGATCGCCATAAGTAGATAACAATTAAATATAATTAGGAGGTGAATCAAACGAATTGCGTGTGCTCGTAGTTTTTGAATTTAATAAACGCTTAACAAAGTTCATTATATAAATAGATATGTGTATTAAAGTAAATTGTCACAGGCGATAACATGTACTGAGAACTTATATAAATTAATAAACTTTATTGATACTTCTTATATGAATATTATTCAACTATTCACTATTTCACAATAGTTGTAACAAAGCTGGTCAAAGTATTTATTTACTTATTCTTAGAGCTTAGATAACTTTAGTTCCATAAAGCTTTCGTTCGTCTTAAGTTTGTTTTTGCTTCATTTTATAATAAATTTAATTAAAACTGAGCGTTTAAGAACATCGAATAAAATATTTTTCATCATCGTTTACAAATTTTGTTTAGCTTGAAACTTTGTTATCAATATTTTCTGCGTTACGTACAAAACTTTCGTTAATTTCCTCTCTTTACAACTGGAACATTTCAACAATTTTCTTTGAAATCCCTATCCCTTTGAAGACTGTAACTTCAATATCCTTTATTCTTCTTTCTTTGTTTTTCATATCTTATGAAAATGATTTTAACACCGATTTCTTTTATTTTCAGTAAACAAGCCGTGTTCGACGGAAAGCGGCCGATACGAGGAGGAATACCTTTTGTATTTCGTAAGTATTATAACAATTTTTATATAATATAGTAAAGGAGTCAACCTTATCCGAGGTATTCCAACTTAGTCTTCAGACATCGCATCCGGGACTGACCTCTGGTAAGGCTCAAGTCCTATTATATTACAAATGTCAAGAGGCGGCAGTGACGAATACCATGAGGTGGACCGCATGGTCATCTGCTACCCTTATAGTATAAGGAAGAGTTTACTTACGGATTTTTACGAAAAAAATAAAATGACATCGTACTTTCTGCAAGTACGATGTCACTGCACAGAACTTTTAAATATCTCTCTTAGTAAAGATAACATCGAATCGTCGAGCATTATCACACGTTAAAGCTTCGTTTATCTACAGACATCATACGTGCTATGACAGGCAAAGTCATATAATATGTCCTATACAATATTTTGACAGGTACGACCCACTGTTTGTTCGGCAGTGTTACTATGGGAATACTCGCAAGTTTCACATTGTTTGGAATAATTTGTTTAACACTGCACTTCTTTGCCATGTTAAACGCGGATAAAACGGGGTTTAAGGAGTACAGTCAAACCTGGATAAGCGAGAGTTCAATTCCCACTTATAGAGGTTTCTCACTAACCCGAGTTTCTCGCAAATGCAGGTACATGGGTAGTTTCTAACTTATAGAGGTACTCAGCAATAACAAGTAACAGCAAGAAGTGTCCATTCGAAAAGAATGCGATAAAATAACAACGTTATTTTGTTCCACGAAAAAGAATAGAAAAGAAATAAAGAATAGAGAAATCAATACAAAACAAAGGTAGGAAGTTCCATGACAATTAAGAAGGAGTCATAAAATAGCAGATGTTAAATTTGTAATTTGTTTTCTTATTTGTTACTGTATGTGTATCTTTTATGTATGTATTGTTATTGTAGCTATAGTTCCTCCTAAATAATGAAAATAAATATAGCTCGACTGTCGCTTGTAGAGGTATAGATAACTAGCAGTCTTACTTACGGAGGTCCATAAGGGAAAAACGACTCTCTCTTACAGAGGTTTCTGTTTCTCGCTAATAGAGGTTTTGGGAGCTTAAAATGACAGGTCCTGGCTCTTACTCTCGGTTATGGAGTTTTGTTACTTATCCAGTTCTCACTTATCCAGGTTTGACTGTACTTCTTTTGTGGTAGTCGCAAAACGAACATGCAGCCCACGGTAAGTCGTCACTGCTGGCCATGGATATCTGTAATCTGCTCCATACAAGATTAGATTCATACCTGAGGTTAGGCACGGATGCGTTGCTTCCCTTTAGGACTAAGTTTGAACGCATACTAAGAAGTTTACTATGAAATTCTATTTTTTTTTAATGACACTGTTCTATGTCATTTGCGTCAAGTTTTTTTATGAACAAAAGTATTTATAGTGAATCTATTTGTTAAATGTGAAGTGCTAATATAGTTCGATGTCTTTGACGTGAGTTAAAAAGGTGGTACATATATAGCTCTTGTATTTTTGTTGTATGTCAGTACAGACAGGGACTATTCCCATATATCTGGCTTAGCGACATCAATATGCGCAGCTTGCTACCGATATCCGGTTGTAGGTTTAGAAAAAGGCAAGAAAAATATAAGTAGGCACACGTTGTAGCTAATGAGTAGGCAGTACCCAGTTGCTTTATAGTAACTGGGTACTGCCGCCGGATATTGACATCTGTAATGAATTGGAGTTCTACGTGTGGTCGACCACTAATTTGTTGTTAGGGGAAGGTGAGTCAAAGCGAGCAGGTCGCCCGAAGCAAGAAAGCGCTCCTATGTTGTCAATTGAAGTGCTCGTGTCTATGTGTGCATGTATAGACATTCAGCAAACATTTGAGAACGAAAGACGAAAGACTTTCTATCGATTTTGTTCGGGCGTCGAAGCATTATTTATTATTAGAATTATTTAAACATTCTACCTTTAAAACAATTTTAAATTATCAACAATTTTGTATTTTGAGTATAACACATCTATTTAAAAAATATGCTTATAGGCAAAGCGGGTAGAGCAAACCCCTTGTTGATTTATCAGTTTAATTGTCATAAATCTAAATTCTTGTGTCCCTACGATTTTACGATAAAAAATGCCTATTCCGTGATTTTATTTGCATTGCAAGTATGCCAAGTTCTTTGGCAACGCAGCAATGCAAGTGTTATTTACAGGAACCATTTGGAACCACTTCTGACCCCTTAATAAATCAAAATCTATTTAATGCATGATGCTGCTTGATAATGCTTGGTATGTAGACAGATAACTGAGATCACAACATTAGATATATTGTACTAATAGACTTATGTGTACATGCATAGAATAAGTCCAAAGTTATCTATCTACTGTAGTTTATTTTGTTTTTTGATTGTTCTCCTTTCTTATATTTTAGTATTTCGAAACTATGGTTAGTGAGAATTGTACGTAACATTGCAGCTCAGTTCGGAGAATGGGCGTTTGGGCCGCAGCACGGGTTCGCGCGGGTGGCGCGCTGGCACGTCGAGAAGATGCCGGAGCGGCTGCCAAGCGGCGATGTGGAGGCGGTCTTCAGCCTCATGGATGACGACTTTACGCGCTCCATGTGGCATTTCCAGTACGTATTGCTTTATTATCAGGCTTAGTATATTCGGATAGTTTATTCCTAAAATTAGTCTAGCTACCCAGGGATGACTGGCAGAGAATACCATCAGGCATTCAGTTTGCACTATTGTAACTTTTTTTTCAGGTGCAATAAATAAATAAATAAGGCTTACATCAAGTCTTGTCCGAGGCATATGAACGAACGGTGGAAACATCTTACATGAGTTGGCTATTGCCGTACATTTTTCCCATTAACCCGAATTGTAGCGCAGTCTTTCGATATGGTCCAGGCCATAAAAGATTCATTATTTCATCCAAAAAACCTTTGAGGTTCGCTGCTGGATATAGGCCTCTCCTAATGGTGGTTTTTGTCAATAGCTACCGCGTGTGAACTTTAGTGACCGCAGTAGGTATTAATGTCACACAGCAAGACGCTGTTGCCCATCGCCTAGATTCTGTCAAAACGTAGAAACTAGTGTCTGTGGGCGGCAACAGTGGGAGCTCGAACTATCCAGTCAAGTAAACTGGGAAGGACGGCGGCATGTGTGGTCGCATGCCGTCGTTAATACCTGCAAGCACGATGAGCGCTGATGCTCACCGGGAAAGAGACAAAAAAGGCATCGCGATTGGAAGACTCCGGTTACGTTCCGTTGGAGATCCCGGAGTCCTCCACATAGCGCTGAGGACGGCTACCGGGGGAGGGGGCGGGGGGGTTTAGTGCGGTAAAAATCCCACATAACCCAGCCTCCCTCCCACGGCGTCAGGTTTGAAGGTTTGAAGGGTTCCCCCTCGAAAAAAAAGGTTCAAAACCGAAACTAAACAGAAAGTCGACCGAAATCGACACCCAACTTTTGGTCGGACACTAATAAAAACTCAGCAGAAATGAAACTAAAAAGGATTGCATTCAAATAAAATAACTTCAGTATGTTACATGATAATGTATAAACACTTCATTCAAGCACATAATAATGACCTAACAGTGGGTATTTCGGCAAGGACCTCTAACATTTATCTTATTGACGTAGTGTATGCAAAAAGTTAATTGCGCCTCATTGTCAAGTTTGTCGATGGATTTCTCCATTGAATGGCAAGGAAGCTACGTTTTAAAAACATTCGTTCTTTGTATTCATATACTTATTTGTCTTCCCCAGAAAGAATAAGAACTGTTCTTAAGGTTAATATAAAAGCGTAATAAACTTGTATTTCTAAAATAGTCTTTTTTATCAGATTGCAGTAGCAAACAAGCATGCAGTCTACCTGATGGTAAGTGGTTACTGCCGCCCATGGCCATCTGTATGCAACTTTATATAGAACAGGCGTTTCATCTGAAGTCGATCACAAACTCTACTCCCGATCACAAACGCTACTCCCGAGAACTGAAGGACTGAGATGTTCGCCGCATATATAAATGAGCGGGCAACCCCACACCCTTCCAACGAAACGCAAGAATTAATTACGCTAGAAATAGGAATGGCGGTGGTACCTCCCCGATAGAACTACACTGGTTCTACCACCTGGCAACCTATTACTACTACTCCTATAACTTAAGAAGTCCTTTATGTTAAGAATATTAAACGTTTTACATAAACACTCATAGCCCCCACAGTTTTATTTCGCCTGTGTGCCCATGGACACACAAAGACTAATACACAAACACCCAGACCCAGAACTGAAATCTAAACTCATCATTCACATTTCTGTCTGGCCGGGGATAGAACCCGTGACCTACCGCGTGTCAGACCGGTATGGTGATCGCTCCACCACGCAGGTCGTCACATTAAAAAATCTTAAGTTATATGTATTAAATCGACTCTCTTATAGATTGTGGATATCGGTTTCGTTCTTTGTACTGATCAACAAATCATCAATTTAAGCGAGTCTAAGGGTGATTGCTCCATTGCTAATGCTTCTTAAAGATTAAGCTTACAACCGAAACTATGTCCAATGCATTGCCGTCGATTTAAAAGAATTTATGCCTCTTTAAAACGAGTTCTGTATACAGACTCCTCTAGATAAGACCACTTCAGCTAGTTTTCATCGTCTCGTTTAGGTGGTTAGTGCACTAGTAGTGATCCAATGATACATTTAAAGAGCTCTAGTTTTATTTTATTGTGAAAAAATATTTTATTTGTTTTATTTATTTGTGAAACTTTACGGGGATAGTATGTACGCTCGTGGTTTGATATAGACCTACGGCTTAAATCTTACTAATAAGTCTATGTCGTTCTGCTTGCGACATACAGGACAAGAACCTAATTTTACATGAATGGAGTTATAACAACAAATAAGTGCAATTTAAACACTTGTGGATGTAGGCTAGGGCTTTAGGCCTCCGTGTGGTAAGTCACAAGATTCGATACCCTTGGCAGTAGCCAAGTAGTTTAGTAAAACTCTAGGCCAGGTTTCAATGCTATCAACTGGTGTTCGCAGGTTCAGACTGACGTACAGGTTGATCCTGCGCGAGAAGGAGTTGCACTTCAACATCGGCGTGTACAACCCGAGCAAGGAGCTGACGTTCAGCTGCCAGCTGCTGCTGCACACGTACTTCAAGGTGCCCGACGTGCGCCGCTGCCAGATCACCGGCATGCATGGATGCATGTTCATTGATAAGGTGGTTTTCAAGGACAAACCGTTGAAATATTTTTTTAATTTTAATGTGCACTACAGTACACCAAATATTATATGTTTGCGTATAAAATCTTTGGCTCAGTAATAAATAACTCTTTTATATAAAATTAAAACGAGCATGCTGTCCACCTGATGGTAAGTGGTCACTGACACCCATGAACATCTGTAAACAACTTCATATAGAACAGGGGTTATGTCTGAAATCAGGCTCTGATGCGTTGCTAGTCCAGAGGTTTAAGATGATCCCTTCGTGTAAAAAGTGAGCCATATCTAAGACTAACTTATCAAAAAATCTAAAATAATTTATATTATGCAGTATGTATTATGTGAATGACAATACACCGGATGGAATAGTTTTCACACTCATACCTCTATACTCGGAATTTTTCTGTCCTGAGGGCCATTGATACACAAATAAACAAATACCTTAACTCAGAAAAGAAATCCAAATTCATCATTCAGATATCTGTTAGCCGGGGATCGAACCGGAATCCATTGAGTGGTATACCGATATGGTGACCGAGTCGTCGAAAACATTAATATCCTTAATAATAAATTTATTAACGTCACCAGACGCGAGAAGACACGGTGTACCAGGAGACGCGCGAGGTGGTGACCATCAACGAGTGGACGGGCCGCATCTATCAGAACACCATGCAGGAGCACATCATCACCAACGTGGTCAGCGGCCGCAAGATGAGGATACAGAAATATAACTTCCCTGATACTGGTTAGTTTGTTTCATATATCCTTGTCGATAACGTCGCCGTTCTACAAGACATAGGGGCTTTTAGAATTCATATTGTCAGTTTTTTACTATGACTTATTTTTGTTTTTGCGTGAAGCGTGATTCTGTGAAGCGGAGAGCTTGTTAACCTGACGTCAGATAAAAATAACCGAAACCCTTTGGTGGTTAGAGGCCCAAGGCCTACCAAAAATATAAATCCAAGTACTTCAGGCCAACTGTCACACCCTAAAATTACAATTATACAATTTAGGAGTCGGACCGTCCGTCCGTCCAAAGCCTAAAGGTCATCATATTCAGAACATTTTAAACAAGTATTATAAATATGACAATTGTTTGAACGGTATATTTGAACACATTGTAAAAGGAACGATAACTTGTATAAATTTTGTTAGAATATAACCTTAGCTGTTTTAAAAGCGTTTATGACCTTCATTCATATTCCAGCATACTGTGTTTGTGTCGAAGTTGTTATGTTGGGACAATATTGTCTTTTATTCACAATTCCTTATTTTGTATTTTTTTTCATTTAGAAATAAATTAATTTTTTGACTGATGTGTTTGTGTCTCAGTATTGTGGCTGTTGCTAATGTCAACAGTGGAAAGTTACCATCAGCTTATTTACCTTATTGCATGATAAAATGTAACGATTTCGTATACTCACTAAAAAAAGTCTGTGAGCGCTATTGATTTAACAAAGACATGAAACCGGGCCCAGGACGAGTCTATATATGTTATTTATATTATCCACCTGTCCGTCTACCCTGGAATCGAACCCGAGCATTTTTGTGCTGGTATATAGGTAGTGTTAGTATACAGTAAACGGTGATCATCATAATTTTTTTGTGTGTCAGTGGTCTGGAACCCGTGGGCGGAGTACGCGAAGGAGATCCCCGACTTCGGCGACGACGAGTTCCCGAACATGGTGTGCGTGGAGGCGGGCCGCGTGGCCGCGCCCATCGTGCTGCTGCCCGGCACCGCCTTCGAGGCCAGCCAGATCCTGCAGGTCACCATCCTCTTTTGCTAAAGTACTAACACATTTTGAAAGGTGGTAGAACTAGCGTTATCCATACGGACGGGTACCACCGCCACATTTATTTCTTGAATGAAGCATTCCTAGTGTTTCGATGCCGGATGATTTACGTATGAGATGACTGTGATAATCGTCGAGAGTGGCAGTTGCAATGAATCTGTGATAGGATTCAGGTGGAATCCTCATTGTACATTGGCGGTTGTAGCAATTATTATGATCAGGTAGGTAAGTAGGAACTACTCCCCCTACGCCTTGAATACTCGGTCATGTTTAGCGAGGAGCTGTTTACTAATTGGTATACATTTAAACTGCATGTATGCAGTTTAAATGTAAGAGGTGGATTTTCATTTTAGTTCTGCTTGTCCCGGCTGAAACTATGTTTTAACAAAGTATTTGTCGCTCTATATTGGGATAGATCGATAAAGAGCTAGAGCTTATTATATTCTTGTGCCTTATAGACGTTTATACTTAAATCAAAGTAGATAACTTAAGTGGTTATGATTGGTGCCCCACATTGAATCTGTAAGCAGCAAATGAAACTATTTTATCGCATAACATCTTAAAAACGTACAGTAGTCCTGATTTGATGCTATATATTGTTGTTTGTATAGAACTGTATAATGTAATGATTACAAAATTCGTGGTTTACATTCTTCCAGGTGATGTAAGCGTGCGGCCAGCCCCGCCTCACTGCCGTCCACTGGAGCGATGTCATTTGCAAGGAACTTTTACACTTCTACGACAATATAATACTAGTTGAAGTTAGTTTCAACCTCTTTAATCTACTCCCTTTTTAGACATTTATGCGAAGGGTTAATCTACTGTTCACTAGTACGCTTATTCTATTTTGTGACGCGATAACGAAAGTATATCTAAAGATATTGTATAATATCCAAATAAATTTGAAAATATCGCAGAATATTGACAGTCCAATTGTCTAAATAAGAATCTCATTCATAGACAAATAGGAGTTTATACACTGCACTGCCCCACATAATTAAAAAAGGAATTGTCGCTTCGCAAAATATAATAATGTTCTATCGACTACTATTAACTTATTTAACACAATATAATAATATTTCGTGACGTATCAATTATTAGAGTAAAATACTCTTGAATCCTAAAATGAGTAGTAAGTAGTAAACTGTTATACGGTCAATTCAGATTTAAAGATAATGGTAGGAGATAATTATGGTCAATTACAAATTATCCAAAGCACATTTATTATTACAGTAAATATCAGTCTTTGATTTCGGACAGGCCAACTTACAGGAACTGATCAATTTCCTATAATATCAGAATCTGAGGATTTACAAATATATAATGTCTACAACACTATTGATACAAAAATATAATTTTGGTTGTTATTTTTACTGATAAGCATGTGTCTCCTCTAAAATTATGAAGCTAATCCATCATACTAACCATACAAGATTTCCAGACTCCACAATGCGTTTTATTATAAAGAACTACTCTGATTTCACGATGTGTTAGACTATTATTTATATGTAAACATTTCCATAGTTAGCTCATACATCAGCTTTAAGTACATCTGAAAAAGTACAAAATAATCCGTACTTGGCGGGGGTACGGGAGCTACTCCCAAAGTGTATTTTCAAGTGCTTTGGTTCTCTTATGTATTCCAAACTGCATAAATATACATTCCATATATGTACCTATATCATGTACAATAAAATGATGTAGGGGAAAGCATAATATTGTCTCATCCAAAATAGTTTTTTAGCTTTAAAGCTCGTCTTGTTCGAGGATTAAAATACAATAGTATCTACAATTGTTAAACAAAAGTAACCAAAACGTTAAAATGGAAAAACTATACATTTGTGTAACATTGACTTTTCATAGATTTGAATAAATTAGTTATATTGTTA
Organism: Cecropterus toxeus; assembly: GCA_018249875.1. Lineage (NCBI taxonomy): Eukaryota > Metazoa > Arthropoda > Insecta > Lepidoptera > Hesperiidae > Cecropterus > Cecropterus toxeus. The sequence continues at coordinate 2,884 of DWNE01000700.1, read as the reverse complement.
TATTAAAGACACATCTAAGTTCTGTCTTCAAAATTGCTTCCTAAAAATTGTCTTCCTCTTTTCCTGTTACAGTTATCTACATTCCATGTAGTATTTTTAATTTGTTTTGTTTTCAACACCTGAGCTGCGTACATATATACTGTATTTCAGCATGATTAATATTGTCGATTGTTGTTTATTTGTTTGAATAAGAATCTACATTTTTCTTATTGTTGTAGAATTAATACTTATTTCATCAGTTTATTTATTTGTGAGGCACAAAGAGTACTCATAGCACAAAATACTCACAATAATATTTTTCTGTGGAACACATTTGTTGTAGTTACTGTGCGCAGTGTCATTCAGTGTTATTAAAATAAATTATAAAAAAAAATCACATCAAAATACTATTTCATCTCTCTCCCTGTACCTATAATTAAACTGGCAATGTGTACATACATACTCAGAATTGTGACATGTACAAATTAAGCTGATTTTTAGGTATCTTTATTTTTTACTTTTTTTTTATTTGGATACTTTTGGAGGCTTTTAAAGTATACGACGTTTAATGTAAGAATATGTACTTAGATGTAATGAGTTCCTTGTTTTTAAAGGTACGTACAATTGTTTGGGTACTCGTAGTAAAATGATAAGCATTGTTCATTTAATATTGTTATAAAGTAATGTTATATTTGTATTACAAGATTAGGCATATCTAATTATGTCTCCCTTCCTACTATGAGGTAAATTTTCTTGTAGATACCAGTACAAGCCAACAATTGCATTAATTAGCATTTGTCAATATGTATTTCTTAATGGATTTTTGCATCACAATTAAATGTGTGAGGTATGACAAAACATCGATCGTTAGCAACGAAGTGTACTTCTATAGGTGCAATAAAGTAAATTAATAAAACATTTAAAGTAGTTTTTATTTCAACATCACGACATCCTTCCCCATTTGCAAATTTATTTGGTATTTTAGGATTATTCGTATTAATATACGTATATTATTTTACTATTATATATTATAGACATTAAACGCTCGAAATAAGTTTCGGAAATTATATGATAACCTACTCGGAATCATCGAAAGTAGGGTAAAGCAAAAAATGCTTGCTTCACAGTTTCTACACAATACGGCAGAAACGAGTAATGACTGATGATATGAACTTTTTTACTCCGTTGCCTTCTTGTGACATTAGATCCTAAAGAATTACACTAAATAAGCTTCGGATCGCAAGTTTATGATAAAATAAAAGATAATGTCTATCTAATACATATTATATTTAAGTTAAAACATTTTTTTTTTCATTACAATCTTAGCTATGTAGATGTAGTTTCATCACTATTAGTTGGTTTAATTTCCCATGCGCCTACTTCTGAAAGTATGTCCTTCTTTGATTCAAAATATTCTTTATACCACATGATATGGTCTCTTTTCTCTTTGACTGTGTAAAAGGCGTTTTTAGAAAGGCCTGTACAAACTAGTTCCATGAAGTGTCGAATGGGGCCCTTTGTAGGACACCAGCCCTCTAAGTGTGTGTCCAAGAATATATGTTCGGAGAAATGGACATCATTCTCCTCTTCGATGCCTGAAATATACAAAATTGTTCATTAAATATGAAAATAAAACGAATCAAAACAAGCAGATGTATGTTTCATAATAAACACAAATACCACTTTGACGGTAAGTTTACACTATCCCTTCGCCTTGGACAAAAAAAAATACAACTGAAGAAGGAAATAAAACAGGCATAGTATTTGTCTTAAATTTACTTTCCGATTACATGCTCTACCACTATCAGGCTGAAATCTCTTGCAAGGCTTGAAGGCTGCAACCTCATTCCGTAAGTGTAGTCAATCAAATACTTGATAAAATTAAGCAAGTCTCAATTCACCTTGTTCATTATTGATGGGGAACTTCCACACCTTGCCCTGGTCGGTCCATAAAGCCATTTTCTGGAAGTAATTGGCGGGCGGCTGTAGTGTGGCCAGCATCAGCTCCCTCTGCTCCAAACTGTCCCACACGTCCAGCTTCGTGCCATAATTCTGTTCCTTAGCTTGAAAAATACCCAGTGGCTGGCCGCTGAATATATCAATTCTAGTTGGTTGTGGCAAACTAGTAAATAGAAATAAAAAAATACATTGTTTATTTTTAACTGGGCTTTAATAAATTAGATATACGTAACTAACTAACTAACTACTAACATGCTAATGCCAACGGCTACGGCCAGCATAATACTGCTGGCTATTATTGTAAATAATTTACAATATTAGTAATAACATCGTCAATATTTGTTAAGTAGAAGTTGTTTAAGGATTCGAGGCATATTCTCCATTTTTTATTATTTAAAGTGTTATCACTATTGTATAGTGGTCACAAAATAAAGAGCCGAAAACTATATAAAAAAATTGCCTGTCGCGTGGAAAAAAATTGGTCGCTATGTTCAATCCCTGTAATTCCCTTTCTTCAATTAACCGAACTATACACGTCGTAACATGTTTATTACGACGTATTGTTTGTTATACGTAATTGGCGTATGTTAAAACAGGGTCCTCGTGGATCCCCGTGCTACCTTTATTTAATTTAGCTTATTTGAAATTTTAAATAGACTCATGTACCTATGTATTAGCATACTCCTATTGTTATAGATTTGCTCATTTGTGTACTGTAAATTAGTGTTAATGTGTTAATCGTGTGAATTTGCGTTAAATGCGTAAAAACGAAGTATACAATCAGTACAATCATACAATATTTTCAGTTGAAGAAGATTATAAAATGTAAGTATTAACTTTATTAACATACAATGTACCTAATACGACCGGGTAAGTACCACTGCCACACCTATTTCTAGCGTGAAGCAGTTCTTGCGTTTCGGTGGAAGGGTGTGGTTGCCGGCTC
>DWNE01000699.1:0-26399 GCA_018249875.1 Cecropterus toxeus | reverse complement strand
TAAGCAACTATTTATGGAATAGGGGATCTGTCTGTAGTTAATCACAGATGCGTTGTCACTCCCGAGGACTAAAATGGTCGCCTCTTATACAAAGTGAGCCAGCAATCACACCCTTCCACCGAAACGCCAGAACTGCTTCACGCTAGAAATAGATGAGACGGTGGTACCTCCTCGGTCGAACTGCATTAGTTCTACCACCTTTCTAAATCTAAATGATCTTTTTGTTTAAAACATGATACTAAAAGGTTTAACCTGGAACACTGACATAGTAAATTCTATTCAGTTAAATCGTAAAAGGTGATCATCGGTGTATTGGAGCTTAAGTTTGAAGTTAGAACGTCTTACGTCAATGGAGCTACTCTCTGAAAGCTAACAACGGTCTACGTAGTGGTGATTTCATTAGATCCGTGGTCTACGGGCCTTCGTAGAACCTATTATTGACGATTTTATCGTATCGACCGTTTTTAGCCGTCAAATTATCGTAACGTCTGTTCGTTTGGGATTTCTTTTAATAATCGACAATCCAGAGGCTACATCTGAATGCGGTTTGTAATTATCGCATATAGCTAGCCATATTTAGATGTGCCATAAATGTGTTGTAAAAAAAATTTTGACCGCAGTTTGAGATGACTTAGACGTTTGCCAACCGTTAATTAAATTCTATAATCAAACTTTCTACGATATCTACGAAATATTGCGAATTGAACTATCACACACCACCACGAGCCAGATTTTTTATAAAAAGCACATAGCACAACACTGTAGCTTAGCTTAGTATGTGTATATTCAGTCCGAACCAGACCTGATCGCTTCTGCAATTTATTCATGTCATCCGAAGGCTATCGCCGCGTGCCAAGTCTAAGTGTAACATGTTTTGCAATCGTGAAACGTACAGCTTTGCATGTATTCTACGGACTGGGATACAAATGGATTAATTCGTTTTGTTAGTTCTAGTATTTAAATCAAATACGCGTAAGATAAGCTTTAGTAATTTAACCACTAAATATTAAGTGACACGCGCGTATGTAACTAATAATAGATGTGTTCAGCCATCATTGCAAAGTACATGTTAAGATATGGGCAAAAAAGTGAACGACGATGTAATAAACTCGTACTAAGGGTTTTTTACGTAATCACGACACGAAGAAGATTCCATTTTCGGCCAATATACATTTAAATATCAAATTTACATTATTATTGTGATTGCTTATTTGATTTAGTTATAGTTTGAATGTTTATGTACTTATTTTTATACATATATACACGACATAAAATTTTGTGTAAAGAGCAGAAATCGTAATATAGCAATAAAACACACACCGTTACTTACTGGAAAGTTCAAAACTGTTTAAATAATGTATTTCATTAATGTGATTTTTTTTGAAAATTAAAAAAAAAGTAGCCATATAAATGCCCGACAAATCATGAACTAGATTCAGCGATATGATTCATGTGCTCGAGTGAGATCGATCCACGTACGGAGACTAATGTGTTACAAATGCTTGAAATGTTTCACGGGATCTTCTTACCTAAGTTTTATTAAACCAGTGATAAGATATACGTTCAAAGTGTGGATTTAAGGGTTCCTTCACCTCTAATACATGCTTTAACGCATTAAATGTGGGCAATGTATTAAATGTTCTTAAAACGAATAAGCATAAGCAGAAGTAACCGCTCATCAATTAACTAGAGTAGTTAGAGGTCATGATTTAAACGACTACTTAATTATTTCTCCTTTATTTAAACATCAAGCCAAAAATAATTTCGGTATTTATCTTAGGTACTCTATAATTTATCGCAAGTCATGAATTTAGCCATTAAGTTAATAAACACTATACAGTAAATCGTTAAATCGTGTTTAAATCATTTAACTTATTCAGAGTAAGACTATTACTGAGCTCAAATTTCGGGTTTGTTCTGTACAACAGATTTTAAACTTAATAATCCCTTAATCATCATTTAATCGTACTCGTGCATAAAATTAAATCTAGATCTTTTAGCGTGAAATTCCTCAGTATACATTTAAGTTCCATTTATAACCAGATTAATGACATTATTTTTATTATTGGCTTCAAATGCGTTATTAATTTAGCTCAATCTACTAAGATTATATAGACGAATATTTTTCTGTATAATATATCTACTAAGATATATAGAGAAAATTATACGTGCCCATGTGCTTGTATAATACAAATACATAACAACCAGCTTATTTTTTTTCTTATATTATATTTTTATATAAATTGTTTTTTTAATGAATTCCAATTTAAATATAGAAAATTTTCATTGAATGACATACATTTTGTATTCTGAAAACAGGGAGAATATTAAAACGTCCAACATATTTACGGTAAAGCAACGTGTGGTATCTCGTATAAGACAAAGGGTACAAGCGGACGACGCCACTCAAACATGAAATTTATTTCTAAAAATGTTCTGTTATATAAATCTTAAATATGTTTCATTTTTACTCAAATTAAATAAACGTTATGGAATGTAACAATGTATTTTTGAATGAGCTTGGATTTTTTATCTTGCTTTATATTTTAGCTCGGAGCTTTATATCCATTTCTTATCTGTCAAACTTTTTACCATTTAAATTGTTGCGAGCAGGTGAGCAAGCGGAACAGAATATATAAATCTATCTGATACAGCTCTGAATTGATACTTCTAAAGATATCTCAGATGTATCTCGTTATGTAGCAAGAAACGTGAAGCTAACGAGAAGAACGTGCGACATACGAGCGTTCGTTCACAAATAAATGCATCGCTATCGTCCGGCCGTGCATAGCGATAGGAGCTCGTTCCGACTTATTCAACTTCTCTGATCTATTGAGGACGTGCTAACTCTTGTACCAGATATGTATGAAGCTTTCAATCCTTACCGATAAATGTGAAAGTCAGTACGTTTATTTCGATTTCATGGCTTGCTTCATTAACGAATTTTCACGAAAAATTTCAGATATGCCAAATCTTTATTACTGAGATTAATATGGACTAATTTTGTATAGTATGTAGATCGTTTATGTACAAAATAACTGCTATAAGATATCCGAAAAGCCTGCAGTCCTTTGAATTTATTAGAAATTGAATTAAAAAACCCCGTCGTTTCAGTAATAGCCAAAACCGTCTACGTCACTGACACAAATCAGAATTTTATTGAATTAAAATTTTAACGGAACTATTTTGAGAATCATCTCAAATCGGTAAAGACGGGAGAGAGGGCGTAAGATTGAAAACTTCGATAAGGTCAACTCCTACAAGAAGATTACAGCCTGATTGAAATTCAATTCAGTTTAAGTGCTTGTAGGCACTTGAGCGTCGCAGCCAACATCCGAGCGACACTTACGATCCAATAAAAAGATTTCGGTTTTTTATGTCATCGAAGCGGCAAGCGGCCATGACTTTTCGTTCATAACTTAACATAAAGACATTATATATATGTCTTATAAAAACACATAGATATAGAATAGGCATCTAATTTTATTTTCATGATGTCTATGTAGGTGGTATGAACCTGGTACTAAATTAAGATCCGTCTAATACTAATTTATTTGATAGTAGAAATTTAGTATTTAGTTACATCTTGTCGTTATTGCTGATATAAGTTGTTTTGCGGAAGAAATGAATAAGTAAAATACTACAGAAGTAGCTATACTCTTAGATATTTATTTGCTCATACCTCAAAGGTATCGATGACACGAGTGACGTACAATTTGAAGCATTTGATAGCCTTTAAGAACAGAACATCTGTGTGTTTATTTTGTTTAGTATTATATTCATCAGTTGCAGATAAAAAGGTGTTAAAAAATGTTATCCGAAGTGATTACCAGAATAACTGAAATTAATTTGATAACTGAATACTTCACAGGGTTTTAATCATAATATAACGTGATGGGGATTGTTGAAGATAAGGAAATAAATGTGCACATTAACATACCGTAATGCAGAGCTCGGGACGGGGACATTTACTAACAAAGGAGTTTCTTACGAAGAAATAATAAAAAATACTTCCGCATTGTCACTGACACAATGACGATTAACGGCCCAAGGAAATGACTTTCGTGAAAATTGGGAAAGACACTAATAGTATTTTGTTATTTCCCTTGTTCCAGTTTCGAAGAAATGTTACCCGTCTTTTTAACTCAAATGTAGAAAGGAAATAACCACGGTATTTTCTTTTATCACTTTAAAAATCTTAAGATAAGATACAATGTGCAATATATATTTTGGAAATCAATTATTTTAGATTGAGTTAGTCATAACAACCAGTAGAACATGTGGAGTATTGTGGAGGGTTCTGTAGTCATAAAAACCATTCATTTTATCAGAACAAACAACTTATTTATTTTTATTATTGCATAACTCTACCGCTACGACTATAAATTACACGTATGCCTTCAATTTCATGCGTTTAATGCGAATAAACTTTAAGAAATATTGTTGTGACATACAGCCGTTAATGGACATTTATAATCGATTTCAGATTAGATCAGTCTTACCCTTGTAGTGATGTTATATGTTGGTTCGATTAAAAGGTGTGTGTTCTAACTGAATGCTTTATTATAACTGTCTAATACATTACTTAACCTAGCTTATATTACTATGTGTCTTACACACACACTACACCCTAGCTTAGGTGCATCGATACCCCTTAAAGATTAAGTTAGTCCGCTTCGGATAAGCATGTCTCACTTACACTGTAAAATAGCGCGTAACACTGCTGTGTTCTCAATATCGAACTACAAAAGGTCCATCTTTACTACTCTCTGCGGTTTTTAAAGATTTCGTGTTTCAAAAGGTAAAGCAACCGCTGTAGAACCATGTGGTATATATACCAATCATAAATTGATTATTACCTATAAGTGTAATTGATGTTTAAATTTATAGTCACATTCCTATAATTAGGTATCGATTTCTACGTGTAGTCGCTGATGTAGAGTTGAAATGTGATTCATAGTTTACTGGGGGCGTTGTGTCGGCTAATGAGCTAATTGATGGGTATTAATTTACTGAATGCACTGTGATCTACTTTTTCATAATAATAGATTCTCGAACGCTGAAGTAATTGAATTTCGAAATAAATTAAGGTGATTATAATATTTATCCAATAGTATTGATTTATTAATGCACGATATGTAGTTGCTAAAGCTTGTATGAAATGATATTATGATTTCATTATTGAATTTATTATATGGTATTACTTATTTAATTTTAATTGTTATATTATTGCCTTAATATTTTAACACTTTTGTATTGGATAAGACTTGAATATATTTCTTTACATTTATATATTTCCGGTAAATGTAATATTAATGATGATAGAACCAGTGTGGACAACGGCGGCTGTTCCTGTATGTGCGGTGATATATGTATGTATAAGAGTGGCAACGCAGCTGCCGACGGTTTTTGGTAGAATTTGTATTTAAATCAAGTTAACAGATGTCACTTATCACCAAGTACATTGCAAACTTGTTTGCTACCCAATGTTGCGAAAAACTATTTTATGGTGAATTAAAGATTGTTATGGTATTTTTTTAGGTTTTTATTTGAAGCAGAGTGATGGACAGAAAGACGCAAATGAAGTGATTGCTATATCTTGCCTGGTCTTGGTTAGGGCTACAGTAAACTAGTACTGAATTAAGATATTATCAAGTTCGTGTGTAGCTGCAACGACACATATTCATTTTACTTTTACATGTAAAAGTGAAATAACGACATGTTATTATGTTATAGTAAAGTATATTTAGGTATATGTACAACATCAAATAGAAATTGGTCAGGAAGGGACTTAAGGCATGTACCGCCATGCTGATCACATACAGTTCGTTTGACTTAATATAGTATTCGCGATAATATATTCTATATATATTTTAAGCACTGTAAATACTTTCCGTGACGAAAGGTATTTTTCAAAAAAAAACAAATTTTATTATTATAATTACGCTTGTGGTTTCAATTAAAGCAGCATTTTTTTCTACTTAATGGCATGACTTTATGTATCATTATATGATGCATAAAGTCATGCAATCATGCAATTGAAATGGTGGTGTAAAACTTATCTTTTTAGTTGTCGAGGGTAATTTTTGCCTAATAGTATAATAAAAGGGGATGCAGATCGTTTAATCAAATTCAATTCATGACATCATTCATCAGAGTTCAATTCGTAGTAACATTTTAAAAGTTACGTAAAGTTTTATAGGTTTCTAATCACTAAGTAAATAATAACATTCCTGTCGGGAAATGATACAATCCAATCTAATGTACTCAGTACACAGAAATGAAGTTTGTGAAGTGTAGCCGGCACTAAGACTGAATTCAATTTAGCACGGAAGTGCACGCTGTCGTGAGCGTGACACGAATTAAGACGTACAAAGCGTATTGTTTTTGTTTTTGTCGGCAACATTGAAGATTTTATATAAAACACTAATATAGAAATATACACTGCAAAAGATTCTGAGCACACTACTGTTCTTTTATAATACCCTTATTTTTTCCCTCATCCTCGTAATTGTGTATGGATGGAACAGTATTCGTAATTCATTTTTAAAGAGAGCCCAAACATATCAACGCATTCATTTATTTATTACATAGTTCTGAAGTCAAAAATAGGCTTCATACCAGCTAAAAAAGTAGATACCCGCTCAAAGTTATGCTCATTGAGAGTAGCAACTCATCTATAATTGACTTCAGATAGAACTCTTAGGTGTCCATGGGTGGCAGGAAACACTTACCACGAGGTGATTTCTCACCACTTTCAATTAGGTGACGCCGCAGTGAATTGAATTCTGCGGTGAATTACAAACTGCCGACGCGTCTGTGGGCAAATTATGGAGTTCGTAAACTTTGTACATTTGTACGGACCTAAATTACTGTTTTTGCCTTTGAGATTATGTTTGCAGGAATGGCATTTAAGTTTTAGTTCTACACTGGATATTGAAAATTAGTCAGCGACATTCTTAAGAGTAAGATACCGATGATTTACTTTTTTGATTAAATGTATTTAAATTTGGAAGTATCGTCTCTCGAGCACCGTGGGCTCTTGGATGACATGAAGACAGTTGATGGCAATCATGTTTTGGTAGATTATTCTATCTGATTTCCATTGTGATTGTTGTTATCGCTAAGGATTCCCCTACGATAAAATAAGGTAAGCGACTTTAATTTTTTGAGGAGACGTTATGATTATATCAAGAGTGACACTATCTAAAAGCATTCGACGTCACTTCCTATCTCTTATACAAAAGTTAATCACGTTCCAAAATATTTCAAGTACCTACTTACTTCAATATGGAACCTTAAGTGCCAACACTTAAACACACGCTTACAAATGGATTTTGGGTCTGCAGCAAAAAGCCGCCGTAAATGGCGTGGAAAAACTACTAGTGGCAAAAATATTAGGTAGCGTCACTGACCTCGTCGAGACATTTGGATTCTATAATTGTATACCGATTTTCCTCGCGCGGTTTTGCCTGCAAACAATATTATGCGTGAGTAATTTCATGTAAAAAAAAAATATATAGAAAGAATTCAAGAATGGTAGAACCCATTCACCCCATCCACCGTCACAATAATTTCTGCCTGAAATGACGGTTTTACGCGCTATTGTATTTTGGATTGATGGGTGGGGATGAGAGGAGATGGGATATGACTCAGAGCCATTACAACACTATTCTCAGAGGGATAAGGGATCTGCGGTCGACTGCAGGTGGGACTCTAATCGACTCTAGTCGTAAAAGCGCCACCGTATTTTGAATTACGCTATCGGAGTTTTCTCAACATCCTGCATATATTGGTTCCAAACAGAGACTCTCGGAGCAAGGTCGGTCACCAGACATGATCACATAGCAGGTATGCGAACTCTCCCTTGCCAAAGTATCAAGAGTTGATGTCAGGCATATATTGGCAGCAGTAACCTCTTAGCATCTGGTGTACTACATACTCGTTTGTTACTTTTTTCATTTTTTTAATGAATGGAGTAGTAAACGAGTATGCCATCCGTCTGATAGTAAGTGGTTACTGCCGCCCATGGACATCTGTAAGCAACTTCATGATATAGAACAGGGGTTCTATCTGAAGTCGATCACAGATGCGTTGCTTCTCTCGAGGGCTAAGAAGGTCGCTTCATATATAAGTTAGCCGGCAGCCACACCCTTCCACCCAAAGGCGAAAACTACTTCACGTTAGAAAAATATGTGACGGTGGTACTTTCCCGGTCGAACTACATTGGTTCTACCACCTGCAGTTGTTTCTATTTATTAATTGATTCATTTATACTTTTTTCAAAATTACTTTGTTTTTGTTCAATATGACCCTTATAATTAAATGTTTCCATTTGTCTTGTATATTAAATATCCGTATATTCATGTGTTATTTCAAGTTACTGTAGGAAATTTGAAATTTGGGCTGGCATTTCCACTCGGTGTTCAGTAAATTAATTCAGTGTTTGTCTTTGACTTCGTTCATTCATTCGTTCGTCCATTTCCTGAAAGTTATTTCGGTTAGCCTTTAGACAAAAATACTTCATATTAAAGGTTAGCCACAGAAATAATGTAAATGTCAAAGAGTATAAAGAGCACATTTATTTTAAGCTATCATAATAATGAAAAGGCTATTCTTTGAATTATTTTTTTTCATTCGATTTTATTGAGCTGATTTATATGTAGGTAACATATTATTTTATTAAAGTTTCCTGTGGCAAATAAGATACATCTTTTGTGACAGTTTTAATTACACAAAATATTTGTGGGAAGTATACAAGCAACTTGTATAGATAATAAAAGTTACGACATTTCATTAATTACACAAACTATTGTGATGTAATATCATGTCGGAATTACAGATGAGGAAACGTATAAAGATGCTAGAAATTTACACAAACATTTTCAATTGTCAAGAGTTTATAGTTTTCATCTTTCTTTCGCTAACGTAATAATAGGCAAGGCAAACAAGTTCCTTGGATCATTTGTGGCTTCATGTTTGCTAGCATTCTTGGTTTCATTTATTATAGGGTAAGGGGGGTAGAGCGTAAGCAGCGATATTTTGCGGTCTTATAATATTGGACATTTGTTTTTAAAGATCAACTCTGATGAATGCAGGCGCGAAGCGAATGTTCCGTGATCGAGTATTAAGTGAATAACGCGTGAAGCGGCGTAGAGAGACGAGGTTCAAATCCCAGGCACGACACTGATGTACTGAATTAATATCAAATAATAATAATAACCAACAGCACCATTTCCAATCTGTAACAGGATGATGATGATGAAAGGATGAAAGGATTGAGGCTAAGATTGTTTTCATTAACTCACACCAGAACTCCCAGGTGTAGTGGGTACGCCTCAGACAAGAAAGAAAAAACACGTAGGTAGTGAGATGGCTTAAAAGAAATCGTAACTGTTAACACGGATTGATATTCCTGAAAAATGAAAGCGGATTTTGTGCATTCTAGTACATTTTCCGAGCTAACATTTACCTGCAAATTTTCGCAGTAGCACGTTTTCTCCCGAGTGTATAGATAAGAATGTTTGTAAGATAGTACCCAGAGATAGCAGTGTTTAGATGTCGTGAGCCGTGTTTGCTAAGTAAAGCCGACGATATTGTTTAGCTGGAATTCCGTGAATGCGACAATTCGTTTCTCATTCAATTTGTTTTCAGTTTTATTATGTTTTGGTAGAAATGCATTCACAGTATATATATCATCAATCGTTTTATAATCTATGTTTTGACTCATCATTGCAGAAATTAAACTACTAAACCTAGAACCAAAATTTTGGGTAACACGTTAATTTTGTTAATTATATTTTTTTTGTTGTAAATAGGAAAGCTTGAACTTGTTATGCTACGTTTTCGAATACGTAGTATTAACTTGAGGTTTAATTTCTTAAGGCACTATGTAAACAAACATTTGACCTTTACGATTTAACCTTTAGGGTATTTGTTCGTAAGTTCTAAAACATAATAGAATGACGATTGTCTTTCTGCCGTTTCATTAAAAGTCGTTCTTAAGTCGATCTGCGTAAAGTTTCGCTTCAGCGTCGATAGTCAGGCGTTGAAAGGAATACGATTTGAATAAAACTGCTGAGTGGGAGACGGGAAACACGGAAAAAGTTTTACGATAGTAATCTATGTAAGAGTGAGTAAAATTTGTCAGTATTTGGACTATTTCGTTAATCTCGAGGTTCAAGTTTCGGCAGAGAATGTACTCTAATATTGCGGTTTTCTTATTATATATTATAGAAAACTTTATATAATATAACACAAATACTATACTTATACGACGTAAAATTTTATAATTTTATTGAGATGTAAAACGATTTGGACCTATTATCACGCGTATATTAGTTACTTAGTCAAAAAAAAAACACGCTTTCTACACTCATAGCTCCACACAAGGATTTTCTCCTGTTTCGTGGGTGCCATGGACACACAACGACGAATACACAAACACCCAGACCCAGAGCAGAAATCTAAACTCATCATTCATATTTCTGTCTGGCCGGTAATCGAACCCGGGACCCACTGCGCGTCAGACCGGTACGGTGACCGCTCTGCCACGTGAGTCGTCTGTACAGTACTGTGGCCTTAGTACGAGTTTCTAACGTTTCCTAAAAATAATGATTGTTTACGTCGCAATGTACATTTGTACTAAGGGTACTGGATGGATGGTGACTGCCATCCATGGACTTCTATTACCAACTCATAATCTACATAACCACACCCTTAAAAATCCGGATAGAACTCGTCTCCGACCTGACCTATTTCTGGCTTAAAACAAGTCCAGAAATAGGTGTTGCGGTGGCGCCATCGGACTCGAACTACGAAGTGTTCTACTAAGTTTCTTGAATAACCCTCAAATCCAAAGTTAGATCCATCTGACCGGGACACAATTTCCATGTTACCTTTGTTTAATACCTATCTGTGCCATTGTCGAGTCAAAGCCAGAAATAGATCTCACTAGATGTCAATAGATGGTGCCACTGGATTTAAATAATGTAGAGTTGTACGAAGATTCTGAAAAAAGTTTCAAATACAAAGTTACACAACTGTTTGACCGAAATAAAATTCTTCGCACGTCATCTTTGTTTAATACCTACTTGTGCCACTGTTCAAGTCAAAGCTAGAAATAGGGTTTGCTGCCACTAGAGTTTAACTACTAAGAGCTCTACCGTTTAAAAAGAATTTATATCAAATCTCAAGTACAAAGTTATATATCTTTTCGACCAGAGGCAATTCTTTGAACATCTCCTATGTTTAATACCTAAACTTGTCAGTGCCACTGTTCGACCAGATCTTTTCGACCAGAAACTCTTTGCACGTCACTTATGTTTAATACCTTTCAGTTCCACTGTTCAAGTCAAGCCAGAAATAGATGTTGTGTTAGTGTCACTGGAAGAATTCCAAGAGCTCTACCGCCTTTAAACGATCTGGAACAAATCTCATCAACAGTTACAACTCAGTACCACCGGTAGACAATTCCCACCCATGTTTAATACCTACCTGTGCTACTGTTCGAGCCTCATCACACATGTTCCGCGCTTACGCTGTGTGTACTCGTAACGTAATTTTTTGTTGGGCTACAAGACGCGAATTTAAAGGCACTCGCGCTCTTCCCCGTCCATATACGGCGAGGCCCTTAGGCTGGATGCCATCCGGGAACGTGTCCGCAAAATACAATATATCTATACTATAAATGACACAGTGACCACCCACTGCGAGTGAGACGGAAGCGATGACCCAGCGATGTGGCACCGAAAAAAAAATGTATCATTACTGTATAAAATTTTGTTGCAACTGTATGGATCATTATTTTGCATTATTTATTTCATTTTTAAAAGAATGAAAGATACTTTGCTTTGACACAATATATTGCCGCTGCATTCGAACTAAAAAATATATTAGACGCAGAAATTCCATAACTTTGCTTTAAAAAAATGTGGTATTTCTTATTTTGGGCTTCGTATGACCTACGTAATGACACCAGTTTCGGGAGGACTTCACAAAGAGTAAATGGAAAAACTTAGTCTGACATAGTCGGATAAAAATAAAGTTTGACACTCGTTTAAAAATATACATACAATAAACATTAAGTTTTCATTTCATTACCTTTATTGGTTAGGATAGACCACAGAAGTAGACCTTTAGAGGCTGGTCATATAGAGTAATTTTAAAATTAATTTGCAACTCAATTCATGTGCATTCAATTTGAATAACAAATACCGAAATCTTATCGTTCGCTCGTTTCTCGCTTATATCTGACGATGAGATATATGTCCAAGTACATATATATTTATTTATCGGATAAATTAAAGGCGATCGACCGGTGCGTTTGCGCCGAGATTTTTTCGGTCGCAACGATAAAACGTAACGTAAGCGTGTGCGTACGCGACGCATAATAGTAAGTATTCCGTGAGGAATGCCGAGTGTCAAGCATTGTATAGTGGACTTTTAAATGTGTATTGTTATTGTGCACCCTAATTTAATAATGGTAATTAGTTCAGTCATTTATGAGGATAATTAAAAACATCATATGAGACTAAGCTTAGAATTAATTTTATGCAATGTTAATTATTGGATATTATTTTCGTTTTTTTTTCGCACAATGTATTCAAAATGAGGTTACAAAATAAACGTAACAAAATCGATGCTTTCCTATTTAAACAGAAAAAAATTGTGCTAGATTTCTATTTCAGACTTATTGAAGCTACGACTTGCAACTACTGTTGTGAAATTATAATCGTACGTGATTTCCTTACTGTCAAATTAGATGCTACCATTAAAAAAAAATTGTTTACAAAATATGACAAGCAGTGAGTCTACTTCGAAATTGTAAACGTCAATCATTCTTTAAGGATTTCCTATTCTGGTATTTATTTACAGATGGACAACAGTACATGTTATTGAATCACTCGAAAACATCTGATACTTAAATTAATATTTAGCCACAAAAGAGTAACTGTTAATTTCCAAGTTATTTCGGTAAGCATTGCGTTTAAAATCAATATAACCGACAAGAAACGCTAGGAATGAAAAGCTAATGGCTACCTTTTAATTATTGCTTCAATATTTATTGTCACAGGCCAATTATAGAGAGATACCGCGCTCCCGAGCGGTTCCCAGCGCTCGTTCCGGGTTCGATTCCCGGTAGCACGTGGGAATGCTACGTGTCGTATCTATCGTGGGTTTTTTCGTGATCGGACGTACGAGGCATGACTAGTAGACGTACTGGTTTTTGCTGGGCACCGCGAGCCAGTGCGGTTAATTAGAGTCGTTACTTTCGTTTGTGTTTGATTTGTTATGTCGTCACACTGTCCTGTTGGAAAATGGAAGGACTTTAGTAAATATTAAAATTGGAACTCTATAAAACTATTGTTATCAAATTGCGTCAGGAAGAGTTTTTTGGTACGTATGACTCAAACTGATTTATGGATTATGACATGTGATATATCATTGGAATCAGTTTGCAAAGTGCAAATAAAGCAATCAATTATTATTAAGCAGGCTACCTTTGCTGTTTTAACATTTTTAACAAATTTCCTAGTGAGAATAGACTTTTTGGGTAGGGTAGGTAATAAAAGACTTTGTTGTTTTTCTATACTAGGGGGTACATTTTGACATAAATAAATAAAATACCTAGTATGGTTCGAACAGGCAAATATAACTATTGTTACTATTGAACCTATTTGTAGCGTGGACCAGGTCCTGCCTTTGGAAAGGTGTGGTTGCCGACTGATTTTCATACGCGGTTACCATATTAGTTCTAGGGAATAGCAACGCCACTGTGATTAACTTCAGGTAGAACCTTCTTTTCTATGTATATGTATATTTATTTACATTAACATTTGTGCAAACAAGTTGAACCAATTGTATTTAAATTTTGAAATTTGAATGAAATTGATTTTCTATAACTTCATCTCTGGACTCCAATCAGTAGTTAATTCCATACAAACCTTTGAGAATTGTCACCAAATGATGTTCGCAGGATCTCGTAGTTCAAAGGCTACGGAACCAGCCCTAAATAGAAGTCATTATCGCTTCCTTTACATCTTCTTGATAATGTCACAATGTTATTAATATTTGTCAAGTTGACAGTTCATGTGACAGCTGTCATGTCTGGCAGATGTCGCTTGACGCCTATTGACACAGGAACGTTATGATCGACGCAAATGGTAGCAGGTTTTGTACCTGTTTATATGATGCGACCATCTCTGTCCTCGTGAGTAGCAACGCATCTGTAATCGACTTCAGATAGAACCCCTGTTCTCTATGCAGTATACAGTTCGTGGGCGGCAGTAACTACTTACCATCAGGTGGATTGCATGCTCATATGCTACATAATTCTGATAAAAACCCCGACGTTTTTTACCATTTTTAATAATGAAGTAGCAAACGAGTTGATTATAATTATATGATTTTAGACTAATATTATCGCGGAATTTATACATTTTAATATGTTACGGGTTCTCACGATTTGCGGTTTTTTGAATTTATTTTTGCCAACATTTCAACCCAGTTATATGGATGGTGGTCACGTCGAGCTGATGATAAGTGGTCACTGTAAGTCATAGACATAGTATGTATATACATAGTCAATGCCAGATAAGATTAAAGCCTTGTTGATCACTGATGTATTGCTACTTCTGAGGATTAAAATTTCGCTGTATGGCCCCAGATAAAATGAAAGCCACGGGTTTCCTTCCTTTTTAGTGATCGTATTAGGTTTATCTTATATACACTGTTGATCATTTTATGGATATCGCTACCTACAACATCCATAGGTAGAAAGAAATCGTGCAATCCAAAATCAACACCACACGACACCACTTACCAAAAATCAACACAAGAAAGCGAATGGTAACTATAGTACAATTCTCTAAAATTGAACAATTGAAGCAGTCATTCAAGCAGTTGCGATGTCAAAATCAAAAAAACAGTATCCAATGTTGACAATGCAACAAAATGAAAAGCAAACGAGCGCACACGGGAGGCTGTATGAATATGCACAAGGGGTGTAACGGCGCTCGTCTAAATGCAAATCGCTTCACTTTTCATCTCGGTGCATCGTTGGCTGTTTGTGTACTTCCAACTGATAGCTTCAATAACGCTTTCTACTCTTTTTATTCGACTGCGTTAGAAGGAGGGTAACATTTTTCTAGCGTATGTATGTACATATGTATGTTTGTATATATGTCTATTTCCTTGGAATGCGCTACTGTACAAACAGAATAGACACACAAATACGAATACACAAACATCCAGACCCAGAACACGAATCTAAACTCATCATTTACATTTCTGTTTGGTCGGGGATCGACCCCGGGACCCACTGCGTGTCAGACCGATGGTGACCGCTCCGAATATTATTATAATAATACTTTTACTTTTTGACAATTGTGAAATGTCATATATAAAGCGATAAAATATATTATGTATTATCTTGAACAACAAAATCGTTTTAATCCGTCGAGTTCTTTCTTTTAATGTTTTGACAATGTTACTAGTTTATATAACCTACCTTATTTTATATGTTAATCCAGATCATAAACTGTGTCTGTGCCAAATCTATCATTTGTTTTTGTGTGCAATAGTTACATACAATACATCCATCTGTGCTCGCAAACTTGCGTCTTTATATTAGTAAGATGGAAGTAGCAAACGAGCATGCAGTCCACTTGCAGCGTGGTCACTGCCGCCCATGCACATCTGTAATGAACCACAGATATTCTTAGTCTCATATCGCTTTCGACACTCATAGCCCTACACTAGGATTTTCTCCTGTATCGTGGGTGCCATGGACACACAATCACGAATACACAAACACTCAGTCCCAGAACAGAAATCCAAACTCATAATTCATATTTCTGTCTGGCCGGGGATCGAACCCGGAATATCAGTCTTACCCGACGTCTACACACACAGACGAATACACAAACACTCAGTCCCAGAACAGAAATCTAAACTCATAATTCATATTTCTGTCTGGCCGGGGATCGAACCCGGAATATCAGCTTACCTGACGTCTGTGGCCAACCCCACAGATGCTGTTACGCCTGAGGACAAAGTTGGAACGCTTCGGATAAGTATGTCTCTCTTACCACACCCATAAAACCAGAACACACGCGCGTTTAACATTACTGTTTATCTTATTTATTTTATTACATTCCGCATACATATTGACGACCCGCGTGGCGGAGCGGTCACCGTACCAGTCTGACGCGCAGTGGGTTCCAGATTATATTCCCTGCCAGACAGAAATATGAATGATGAGTTTATATTTCTATTCTGGGTCTGGGTGTTTGTGTTACCATGGCACCCACGACACAGGAGAAAATCCTAGTGTGCGAGGCTATGAGTGTAGAAAGCGTGTTGTTTTTGACATACATAGAAATGATGGGGGTGCCTTTGAAGTCGAACCACGAAGAGGTCTACCAACTTCGTATAAGTTTCTACTCTTATTTATATTATCTTAAACTGTTTATAAATGTGATTGTTATTTAATTTCGCATTACTTCGATATCGTATGAAATATCCATCATGTACAAAGCTCAAATTTCCTTTAAACGATCAAACAAGCTTTTATCCGGTAGCATTACACGGGATGAAGAATGCAGTGAATTTGCATTTAGATGAGTACCGAGTACACCGACATACTCGTGTTTATACAGTGGATTCACTGTTTCGTGTTTTGGTAAGGAGACTTTAATGAGTGAACAGTTGTTATAAAAAAATCAATTTCGAAGTTATAGATTCAATTTTTGTTTTTTTTTTTTTATGTAAACAAGTAGCTGCTACTTTATGTATTGCGATTAAAGGGAAGTAAATTATAATTATTAACTTAGTCTGTGTCAGGTATCGCCAAACCGCGGCTGCATGCTGTCCGCGAGTCTTTCCTTGCGACCCGCGGATCTTCTTAAAACATCCTTGCGGCCAGCGGACCATCTTACCTATTTTTTATACTTCCTTCCTTCAAATTTGAAATTAATATTCTTTATTTTCAGACACAATGAATTTTGAACACCTTTCACTAAACCTTTTACGAAATTTCCAAAACTATTCCAGGATTAGGTACCCTGTGTAACTACATTGTAACTTATCTTTCCAAAAAGGTTGCCGACAGCTGACTTACAAATGGAACGTGTGAATTTTTAAATATTTCAGACCATACGCTTAACTAAACATTTGTTTTATAATACGCTTCTTATGTAATCCTTTAATATTGTGTTAAACTATTTTCTTAGGATATAGTTTTCAAAAGATAAACAATGCAATGCCCAAAGGATAAGGACCCCTAATACTAAGACTCCGTTGTTCGTCTGTCCATCTGTCCATCTATCACCAGGCTAATACAATGTACATATATGCAAAATGTCATTTTTATTATACGTACGAATTTGAAACAAACACATATGTACGCACTACCTAAATATGGACTATTAATGAAGTCTTGATAGTATGAAAATTACAGCGTACAACAATATACGAGGTGGATGGTGTAAATCAACAGAGGACCAGCCGCGGCGTGTTTGCTTAATGGATCGCATTATCCAACAGCGATCGTTCAGATGGCGAGCGGTATTTAATTCGCGAGGCGTGGCGTACGTTCGTTGGTATGGATTATGAAATAGCCTTAATAATAAAATCTCGTGTGGTTTTACGGCTTGGGTCTGTCTTTGATAGAATCTCATTGGAAAATACTATTTTTATAACATTGAACTATCATTCGAGTTTTTTTTATACTATGAAATAATTTCTTAATAACGTAATATGGACGAGAATGCGATTCTCAAGCCTCTGCCGCTCATGGACATCTGCAATCCACTCCAGATAAGATCAGAAAGTCTTACCTGAAGTTCGCCTCAGATGCGTTGCTACTCCTGAGGACTTAGTGGAAACCCCTTGGATAAGTACGTCTTCCTTATCTACCCTTTAGATCAGAACATTTCTTTTATATTTTTATAAGAATGACAAACAAGCGTGGAGGCCACCTGATGGTAAGTAGTTAGTACCGCCCATGGACATCTGTAAGCAACTTCATATAGAACAGGGATTTTATCTGAAGTCGATTACAGATGCGTGGCTACTCCCGAGAACTAAGATGGCCTCATACATAAGTGAGCCGGCAAACACACCCTTTCACCGAAATGCAAGAACTGCTTCACGCTAGAAATTGGTGTGGCAGTGGTGCTTCCCCGGTCGAACTATACTGATTCTACCACCTATAAATATAGCAGCGCCATAAGATTCATAAAAAAAACAAATGAGAAATATAAAAAATATATTCCTCTGCCATGGCTCACCATCCCTCCAATGACCTTCTTGTCTTAACCGGAAAAAGGCTAGACCTTAAACATGCTCTCCCGCCGGACTCACAGGGTTCAGGCGAGAAGAAATCATGATATTCATGTTATAAAATTTTGCAATTGTTTTCATGATTAATTTAGTTCAGCTATTTTACACCTAACGTTAAGTATATTTTTAATAAAATGAAACTTAAAAAGCTGTGAAAATGCAAATTTCCGTTTTTATCCAGATAGAAAAGATGACGCTTTAAAAATAACTTTGCACAGACAAAAAAGAAGATGTCGCCTCGTTCGATGCAAAATCTGTGTCGTTGTTTACAGCTAAATTGCTTTTGAACTTTAGAGGCGAAAGCTGTGAAAAGCTAAACGAGCTTCTACCACGTGCATCCACGTGTATTTTAAGTTAATATTCTAGAGCTTTACATTTTTAATAACATTTGTCCTATGTCACTTTCTGTGAAGCTTTTAATTTAAATGCAAAGTATTGTACTTAATAGTAGCATTTACAACAAGGAGGATTTAGGAAAAAACGCCAAAAAAAAAGATTTTTTTGTAGTTTTTTTTCACAAATACACTTAGATGCTTATACTCGTCTTTATAAATATGGTAATTTCTTTAAAATCAGAGTGTATGATCGAAGTTAAATTTATTTATGGCGTCAAAATCTTTTCGAATCAAATTTATTTATTCCGTTGCTAAAATCTTTTCAATCTGTACCAGTAATCATTTTCTTGTTTATGAGACTTATGCTCCTGTTTTTCAAATACTTGAAATCACATAGTTCGAAGTGAAATTTTGTTTTATTGACCAAAATTTGTCTGTACAAGTAACAATTTCCCTGTTTATGAGAAAACTTACATTTCACACGACCAATCGAGGGGCTATGCGGCGTTATCATCGCGAACAATGACAAATGGGCTAAATATCGAATGAGCGGGAATCGAACCTATTAAATCCGTGTCTACGAATCCTGTCAGATAGGCAAGCTTCGTGATAGGCCGGCGCGCCCGAGGCGGCATGTCGGTTCCGACTTAACCCCTAACAGTCTTGACAGACTGACAGCGTTTTTGACGCAGCGTTTTTTTAATCAAGAATATAAAAGCGGCAACACATGTACAAGGCTCTTTCGGAAATTAAAGAAAGTATCTTAATAGTTTAGTAATAGAAGCTAGAATTGGTAGTTATTAACGTGTTGCTTTTGTATGCGGAGGGAAGAATAATAATGTGTTTTATATTTCATGTGTTTGTTAAATGTTTGTTGGACAACATAACTTTAATGAACGGTACAAAGTGCAGATTAATAAGTATGGCTTAGAGGCATCCTATACTAAAACTATTGAGTAAATAGAAAAAAATTAAGGATATGCTTAAAAAACACATTACCTTCATCTGCTTGGTTATTTTTACCTGAGTATACAATATTCGTACAGTATACAGTTATAAACATTATATATTTACAGATAGTAGTTTGCTTTAAAATTATTGAGTTCAGTTTTAATAAACGCAGCAGTCGAGCCGCGTTCGTTCTGAAACAGCGTAATGGGTGGTTGTGGTTCACAGGTTCTCGTGTCACGCCGTTTAGATAACAGTTGGGCTAGTGATTTGACCTGGGTTTTCATCGATTTCAACTCAATTTCTAGTACTTATCTATTTTGATCTAGCTGTTCCCTACATAATACGTTTTACATTCGGAAGATTTACTTATAATATTTTTTATACACATAAGTTAATATTATCTTACTTATAGTAAGAGTAAGACTAATAGTAAGAAAATATGATGAAAAATTTTATAAAAATATTTTTTTTGTATGTTTAAATGTTTTTTAAAACGAATATTATAGGAAAAAGTATATTTGTTAAACGTAAGAGAAATACTTGTATATTAATTTTGGTTTTAGTGCGGCCCATATTTTATTAATAACAATAATAATAATAATAATAAAATAGTTTATTGCCCCGAAAACATTGTTACAAAATAAATATACAGAATAGATTAGCTACAATACAAGCAGGAGGAATAATCCCATTAAACAATTAATAAAAATACAAAAGAAACTTAGATAAATTAAAAAAAAACATTAGACAAAATGAAACATTAATAACATTAATGAGTGATTATATTTAAAATATAACGTTAATAATAAAACAAAAGCAATTAAAATCGAAATAATGCTTGGAATTCATCCTATCTCCAATTAAAAAGAAATTTAAAACAATTATAAATTGATTTTTAATGCAAATTTCATACAGGAAGTGCCGTCCGCCATCTTAGCTTCCGTAACCGCCTTTGATCCTTTACGACTCATAAACAAGCTGTAAATGGCCATAAATGGTCGTTAATTTTAATTACTGCGTATGTTTATAATTTACTAACTGAATCCCGCGGTTTCTCCCGCGTTTTAAGAAATATAACTTGATATACTTATATGTAACGGGAGTTCTAAGATTTCAACAATTGGAAGGAACTAGTATCATTGTAAAAAAAATTAAAACAAAAAACCGACTGCTCGCAACTATTCATTTATCTTCAGTTTTTTTATTTATTTATTTAATCTTTATTGACCACAAAAAAAATGGACAAAAGGCGGACTGAATGCTTAATAGCATTTTCTGCCAGTCAACCTTAAGGAAGTGCAGAAAAATCAAAGGCGGTGAAAACAATAATAATAATAATAACAAAAAAAGAAAAACAGCATATAAACGTATGAAAAGGAAGGAGAAAGAAGAAATACATAAATATGCAAGTAAATATAAAAAACACGCATGCGTAAAGAGGTATTTCAGAAGATAAGTAGAATTGATCAAAATCCTTTCTTAGGGGATGCCTACGTCATAACATCTACCTGCATGCCAAATTTCAGCCCGATCCGTCCAGTGGTTTAGGCTGTGCGTTGATAGATCACTATGTCAGTCAGTCACCATTCTAAGTCACCAAAAGTCTATTTTCTAGGTTTCATTTAATACAAATATTGTCACGATAATGAAAAAGTCGTCCCTCCCCCTTTTTCCTTATTTACAGAGTTTAGTTTTTAAATTTTATAGCCTATGTCACTCTGCAAACTGAGACGATTCTAATGATATGACATACGTCACAATCCGTCAAGCCGTTCGGGCTGTAACTTGTTCCAATGAAATGAACATACATATATATACATAGTAAACATACGCTCGAAAAACATATCAAAATAGTATTGTTGAAAAGCGGGCTAAGACTAACAAACTTACTAGTCGACCAAGCTAACTAGACGAAGGGGAGGAATGCGGTCTCCCTCCCCGGTCCCGTCTCATGCCTATCTCTACCAGGAGTATGTCTACCGTCTAATATAACCATCAGCAATAGTACCTTTGACAGGGTCAATGAATTCGTATATCTCGGCTCTTTGGTAACGGATCACTACGATGTATCTTCAAAAATAAGCAGGAAAATTATGGCGGCCAATAAATGCTACTTCAGTCTGCTCAGATACTTTCGTTCGAGAATACTTCCAAGAATTAAGCTTCTACTATTGGACGCTGAATAGAAAAGACGAGGAATCCCTGCTAATATTCGAACGCAAGATTTTGAGACGAATTTTAGGAGGAGTGCTGGAATATGGGGGTTGGCGAACTCGGTACAATCACGAACTTTACCAAATGTATGAGGAGCCTAATATAATTAAGGTCATAAAAGACGTCTACGATGGGCAGGACATGTAGAAAGAATGGGTGAAACCCGAGTACACAAACGTCTATTACATGGCAAACCGGATGGGCGGAGAAACCGAGGAAGGCCTAAGGTGGTTAGATGGAGTCGTGCAAGACCTTAGAACTCTGGGCGTGACAGAATGAAGAGAGAAAGCCCAGAACAGATCCTGGCAAAATGTTCTGGACCAGGCCAAGGCCCACCCGCGGCTGTAGCGCCTTAGATGATGATGATTAATTAAATAAATAAGCAAAATTAATTTGTTGTACTCATTAGTTTCTGTTACAATAATAACCTACATAGAAAAAAACGTTATTAAAAGTACATATAAATTATTAAGACAGAAATTTATTCTAATTTACATTTCATTGAAATTAACATTTCACAAAAAAAAATGCTATTTTTTTGTCATCAGTACTTGCTCTCTTGCGAGTGACGTCACGTTTGACATTCGTCTAGTTAGCTTGGTCGGCTTGTATGTGTTTGTCAATAAAATAATTTTATATTTTATTTTTTAACATTAGCGCCGTCGACAGTGACTACAAGCGTCCGGATTCTTGGTTTTTTATTGCGCGGAACCCTAATTATTTTTAAAACATATAAGTAGCATAATAGCATTTACTTTCTATCAGTGAAAGTCTCGTCAAAATCGGTACAGCGGTTTTGACGAAAAATCGAAAAATAAATAATAATAGGAATATATTTAACAATATTGAAGAAATATTTTAATGTCACAAACAGACACTTTAAATTTATTTACTTGTATATATGAATAAACCAACAATGAACACATAACCTTATACATATTTTAATAAAACTTAAAACCCTTTAAACATTGCACGGTGCGTTAAAGAATTTTCGATAAAACGAACCGATTTTGACTTTATGCTTTCAGTTATAAAGTCAAAACCGAATTGACCGCAACGTATTCGTTTTAAATTTCAAAAAATTCCGAATAAGATAATAAATTAATTTGTCGATGGCTGTACCGATTAAGGTGAAACTGATCTTAAGGTGAAGCAATAAAGATTATATTGCTTGTTCAAATATAGTTATTTAATCATTTAAAAAGTTATAATGGGTAGTACGAACCAGGGATGTTATGGAGTTTCGTATCCGTATCCGAAACTATCGGATATCAGAAAAAATATCCGAAACCGTATCCGATATAAATGTTTCGGATAAATTCGGGTATGTTTCGAGACACGTTTTTTTTACCCGACTGCGTCAGGAGGGTAATGTTTTTCAAGCGTATGTATGTATGTATGTTTGTACGTATGTTCGTATGTATGTCCATTTCTTTGGCACGCGCTGCAGCCCAAGCGGCTTCACGTTTGACATATCATTAGAATTGTCTCAGTTTGCAGAGTGACATATTAAGCTATATAATTTAAAAAAATGACGCCTCGAAATAGAAAAAAAAGGGGACGAATTTTTTTACCATTACAACAATATGGGTATCAAATAAAAGCTAGAAAATAGATCTATCTAAAAATAATACTTTTACTTGACTATTTTGACATAAACTCATATAGTAAGCGTTAAATTAAATATATATGATTATGAACGAAACTTCGTTTTAAGCAGTCGAATTTAATGTTATAAAGTTTTTAACGAAGTTACTATTAGTTAATAAAACTTAATAGCTCTAATAATAACTGGTAATGATAGCATAAATAAAACCAAATTATTGCCTAGTTGCATTTTACGTTTTAAATTCCTTAAAAATATATTCGTAACCGAAACTATCCGAAAGTAACGGATAATCCGAACTAAATATCCGTAACCGTTGAACCGGTATAATATTATTCCTGTATCCGTAGATCCGAAAATTCGTATACATCCCTGATACGAACGCAAATGTCTTCATTAAAGCTTCGTTGGTGGCATTGGAGCCGGTTTGACCGTTTGCAAGGCTTAGTTCCCGCTTGGACACGTTTAGTGGAAATTATTGATTGAGATTTTAACTTGATTGACATTGCTGGTCTAGGGTTCGAGTACCGGCTCAAGTAGGTATCTGTGTGTAATTTATCTACTTATTTATTATGCGTATTACATTTCACGGGATATTTAACTTTAGGACGCAAAGTGAGCCGTGAGTGAAATTATAAAATAAGTATTTGATTTTGTAAATAAAATAAAGAATATTAAAAAATTGTAAAAAAAGGTTTAGTACCCCAATGTGGTAAAACCGCCTTTATTTTTTATTTACCCAACTGTGTCAGAAGGAAGTAAATGTTTTTCGAGCGTTTGTATGTATGTTTGTATGCATGTCCATTTTTTGACAGCAGCATACAGACCAAACGGCTTGTGACTTATGACATATTATAGATAACATACAGTAGTCCGACTCGGGTGTGTCCTTGAAATTTATACCTACCGCTGAACAGGGCGCTAGGGTTGGCACCAAACAAAATGAAATTATTACTGACTAGCTGAAGTAGTAATGCTTCGCTACGTGACAAAATAAATAGGTTTTAACCATGGGTTGGATGATCATGAAATAGGGATGAGGGTATCATATATGCCATCGAAAGTTTGCTATTATTTAACTTTGGTCTTTTATTCAAAATGGAAATATGAAAGTAGACATCTTTAAATGGCGAAAAATATCGAAATCAAAATTAGCCTATACACTGACCAGTTAAATAAGCTACATCAATCCAAAATTTCATGTAAATCGGACCAGTGGTCCATGCGCAATTAAGTAATTTGAGTATAATAGGATTTTATTACATTAAAGGAAAAAATATACAAATGTATTTATTATCTATTTGATAAATTCATTATAAACCTTATAAATTTGTTACAGAAAAAAACGCACCTATTGCAACTTGATTTGAAATATTTATTATTATTTTTAATAATCTCGGCCGGCGCGCGGCGACACTCCGTCGCTTTGCGTTCCGAAACATACTCAACAGCCGTGTAAACGACATTTGCATGTGTGCGTGCACCGATTCGGCCGTTTGTATGGAGTCTGACTACTGTATGTTATCTATATTGTGCCATTATAATCATCTCAGTTTGCATAGTACCATATGCTATATAATTTTTAAAAATGGCTCTTAGAAATAGAAGTAAAAAGGGGGACGATCTTTTTAAACATTACGACAATATGGGTATCAAATAAAAGCTAATTAATAGAACTATCTAAAATATACATATATAATACCTTTAATTAACTACTTTGAACAAAATTTTCATTTTAAGCGGTCGGGTTTTTTGTTTTAATTTTTTTAACGTTGTTACTAGTTACTTTGGATACGGAACCCTAAAAAAAATTCTATTCCGGACAGCAAATAATGTTCGCTGTTCTGTCTTTATTCCTAACCGGATATAATTCCACAACGAGTATGCTAATAGTGTTATAAATTACTAGAATCGACACTAATCGCTTCATTATGGTGCCTATGCCGCCATTTTGGTTAATAAATGATAAATTTTGTATTTATCGCGCTATTATTCAAAATTAATTATATATTTCGTGGTCAAGGAATGGGCGTTTAGGTAATAAATGATTGGAACTAAAAATAACTTTGAATTTACCACATTTGATTGTGGAACTCTATATAAAGAAATGGACGTTCATACAAACAAACATACATACATTCAATACGTATTCTCGAAAAACATTACCCTCCTTCTAACGCAGACAAGTAAAACACTTTTATATATAAATTCCATTTTGTGTAATTCAAACATAATACATTCAATATAATCCAACAAACAAAACAATAAACAAAAAATACAAAAAAACTTTTTTTTTGTTCAATTTTATAATAATGCGATGTATGCTTTTAATACAATTAAATCATGTTATATCTCAAAAATTGTATTTATAATGTTATCTAACTGAATGACCCGTGTTCCTTAATTGATTTCTTTATGGTTTTCGATCGGTATTTTTCCTTCTTTTAGGACAATAAATTAATAAATACTTTCAATATAATTAAATATATTTTTGATACAAAAAACCGTGCTAATTATGTTATCTAATTTAATTACTTGTGTCGTTTAATTGTATTATTTATGTTTTCTAATTGGTATTTTCTCTTTTGTTTTAGGACGAAGTAAGTACGAGAGAGCACACCATTCACGTGAGATATATAATTTAATTAATTCAATTAAATTGGGTATCCATTCCCAATTAATTGGGTATATTTCCTGACACAATTATTGCCTTTTATTTATATTCTGTTTGTGTTTTATATCATTATGCCTTGTGTGTGCACTTATTTGTTTGTGTGATTTGCATCTTTTAATGTTTGTTTTCTGCTAACTTGTTCGATGTGTGTATTATACCGGGTGTAATCGTTAAGTGTGCACAGGCGATTATTCCGTAACTATTACAGATATCAAAAAACTTAAACTGATATCGAAAGTACTTCACCTAATGAGTAAAATGACAATAATAACTT